>JAUZST010030469.1:0-29324 GCA_034779995.1 Parotocinclus haroldoi | reverse complement strand
TGATCCTGTGTCAAAATTGTAAAGAGCTAAAAAAAATCCTGCTTGAAATTTTCTGATTGACAGCCTAGACAAGGCAAACATTTAACTTTATTGGATATTTTATTTAAGACTTTTATGTGGCACATCTGTTAAGTAATCAAAAACTGGATTAAAGGAAATGCTCTGAATTACCCACAATTATGTGTCCTTCAGACTGATAAGGAAAGTCAGTTTGTATCTACAGCATATTGCTCTTGTTCCCCTCAAATGGTTCTAAGAATGCTGTGGTGGAGCAGGCATTCAGGATTGTTGACCTGAAGTCTGTAGGTTTCATTTTTGGCGTTTGGCCCTTTAAACAAGGTCCTTAACAATCAGTCAGTTAAATTGTGCATTCTAAGATTGTTTTAGTCTCTCTACATCTTTTAACATACAAATGTATATTAAAGGTGCGTCAAAAGTCACAGGATATTTTTTTTCAGAAACAAAAATATCTCAATACCCCAGCAATTAATGGAGGAGGGGGCCGGGTAGGGGGTCTGGGAAACGCAGCTGCCATATCATAGACTCAGTCAATAACTGACACCCAGAAAGACCACCAATTTCACTCAGCACTGTTTCATCCCTCGTAGCCAAATTCAAAGAAACCAGGACTGTGGACAACAAGCCACATAGTTATCATCTGAAGACCGCTACCGACAAAGAAACCTCAAAAGGCACGAGACACGTCGTGTGACTTATGACTCAGCCTGTATAACTAAATAAAAGAAGTGTACCTGGCTACATATAGTAAATCTGTATGGAAATGTGATTCCCAGGGTTTGGGGAAAGAACATTACCCAGAGCATCACACATGATAAAATCCTTCTGCCCTCTCTTTCCTAAGTCAACCGGCAACACTCATCGGTGTGTGTTTGTTGGTAGCATCACTGCATCATCCCAGTCATCTGACCACAGCAGTTTACCCTTTGTTAAAACCACTCTAGTGTTTACTCCTAAACATTCTTACAGAGAGTTCCAGAACTAACTGTTCACTTACTTTCTAGTACATCTCAGAGCTTAACGTGCGATTGTAACAAGATAATCAAATAGCATTTGCTATTCGCCCTGTACTTTTTAATATTTTGCCTGACCAATATATAGTGTATATTGTTTAATACATACGGTAAAGAATTCTTTTAACTGATATAAAGGTTCTTGAAACCAACATTTATGAGGTTGCTTTGTTAGTTCATTTCTCCTCAAGTAATTTCTATCCTCAATCATGTGCAATTGTGCAAGCAGGGATTAGAGATTAACTCAACCAGGTTTGATTGCCATCATCAAGTGCTGAATTTAATTATATTCTCTATGGTTTTAGAATCACATTCAAATGGATGTTAAACAGAAGAGTCAAAAGAACATTGAAAAAAATTTTGGAAGCAGTGTAATATCACCATAAACCGTGTATCCACGTATGAGCCTTATTCCCACTCCGTATAGAGAGAGAACATGATCCCAAGTGATTGCACCATCCAGCCTGATGTCAGAGCCCTTAGCTATATTTAGAGCAAGTCCAGCTGCCACAAATAAAACTGTAACGGATAGCTAATCACAGAAGCCACAAGTGTATGGTTGCTACCATGATTGGAATGTCAAATCTTAAAGAAGCAGGCAGCAAAGCCCCATGGCCAAGTGATTAGTGCCACCAGCTTCGTCCCAGGTTCCAAAGACACGGGTTAGGTTAACTGGTCACTCTAAATTGCCCAAGTGTGTTGGATGAGTGCAGTTTTAATACTGATCCCATCATAAATATGCAATGCTAAAACAGCACAAAGAAATAAAAACACTTTCAGAAGCGACAGGTCTGAATGTCATACATTAGATTATATAACTTGGTTTAGTATATAATTTATACACTTTAAACATTCACAATTGTCTTTTTTATAATTGTCTTTTTCTTTACTGTTATACACATATACAAAAGTTAAACACCGCTTGTCTGGCAAAGAATGCAAGAATGCTGTTACACACTCACTAAACACTTTAGTAGGTAAACTTGTTAAACTGCACGTTAACACATATCTAATCAGCCAACCACACAGAAGCAGTTAGTGCATTGAGGCATTAAGGCTAAGATGACCTACTGAAGTTGGAATATACAGGTGATTTAGCCCTTTGTGGACAAATAGGACACAATTTGTCCCATACTTTTAAAGGAGGTCCTAGAAGCGGAAAGAAAAAAAAACACTTAAGGCATTTTTTACCTTGAAACACTTCACTTTAACCCTTTTAGGACAACAGGTTGTTTCAATACATTTAAAAGGTATGTGACAAATATTTCCAGGTCCAAAAAGAGAAAATATCCAGTGAGTAGTAGTTGGGTGAAAATGCATTGGGGACAGAAGTCATACTGGTTCAAGCTGATAAAAAGGCAACAATAACTCATATAATTGCTCATTACAACAAAGTATGCAGAAGAGGATCCCTGAAGCAGATGGGCTACAGCAGCAGAAGACCACACCGGATGACACTTCCGTTGCTAGGTCTTTTGAGTCTCAATTTCTGCTGTGACATTTGGTTGGAAGGGATAATATACCATGTCACAAACCTTAATTCATGTCAAACCCTTTTTCTTGAATGTGACAATGAGTTCTCAATTTAACTCCTGGCCTCCACAGTCTCCAGATCTCAGTGCAATAGAGGACCTCTGGGATATAATGGAACAATGGATTTGTCTCATAGATGTACAGTTGACGAATCATGTAATAATGGACCATAATCTCTGAGGAATATTTACAAAATGAAGAATTAAGGCAGTTCTGAAAAAAGCTGGGTACTAGCAAGCTGTACCAAACATAGTAATTTTAGGTGTAGTAAATGCATTGTTTATTGTAAATGTACAATGTTAAAGCACTTTACAATAGATGACGTCTAAAGATGGCAAAGAACTAAAACTATTTGAATGCATAGACAGGAAAAGGGTGAAATAAAAGGGATAAAATAATATTGTACAGTAGTGTAGAAACCTCTGTACAATAGGTAACAATTACAAACAAACAGATTTTCAGTGCATTGCAAGGTAAAAGGCAGCCGGCCAGATCAGACATTTGTCATATGAATTTATATGATGGTTTGTGGGGAGAAAAAAAACAGTTTACACTGTCAATTAGTTCATAAGTTTATTATTTAGACAATTTCACATTTCGGCAAATCAGCACATCTATCACACTCAATGAACAACAGAATATCTGTGCTGTAAACACAGCCTGACTAGGTAGAGAAAGCACAGTCTGTATTAAAGTAGCAAAGTTGCCTGACAGCAAGATTGTCCTTCGTTCAATCTCGTGACTAGTGGTCTTGGTCTAAATTTACAATGACTTGGGTTTGCAAATTTAGACCAAGACTCATTCATTAACAGAAACTTCCCTAAGGACTTTGCAGCTCAGACGTTTGTTCAATACTGGTCAGGCATCTAATTGTTCCTTTCCACGATGACTTAACTTGATCATTTTTGTTTAAGGACAGATTAAAATATTATGTTTTCACATTGACTAATACAAAGTGATAGAATAGATGTTGGCTGTATTCAGTCAGGTTCTGATCAGGTTTGAGAGAAGAAGGAAACAGAATCATCACCATCTTTTGATTCCAAAAGTTGCATTACCTTAGTTTGACTAAAACTATCATATAATGATACTAATCTTTATTATAATATTTTATGCTATGTATTATTTAATTCTATATTTTACATGACTATATGCTATATGATGGCATATAATATTATTCACAAATATATTATCTTTAATGAATAATTGATGTAAAGTGAATTACAGTGATTTTTTTCGCCCATTTCCTTTTCCTCTCTGTCTTGGCTTAGACTCCACTACTAACAATCTTGGTCTTGACTACAACATTATGTGTGCGTGTGTCCCACAATGGATTGACCTCTTCTATGCTCCCTGGCTCCCCGTAACATTTGAGTACATGGGTTTGAAAATAAGTATATCAATCGGCACCCCCTTTACCTGATGGTGGCAAAAGGTTGATCTAAACGAAGTTTTTAAAATGAACAAACATTTTTTAGTTAAACAAGTTAAGCAAATCAATGATGGAAATGTGTTTCTCGCTTATGATATAGTTTTGCCTCCCTCTAGTGGATAGAAGAGTATTTTCAATATTTGCAAAACAAATATCTGTTTGTCAGAAACACTGGATTCTGAGCTGGACAACCTAAGCCAGCGCTGTACAGCAGAACCACGCTCAAACACATCTATTACTGGGTATAATTAACTGACGGAAATAGCTCATATTTAATATTATTTCTGCATAAATACGACCTAAAAAGCAACAGATTTTTGATGTGCAATGAGTGCAAGACATTCCTGTGTTTTCAAGAAGGAAAATTGTTTTTGAAGTATCATACCAAACAAGCACAACAAAGCAAAACAAAGCAAAACAAAACAAAAGTGATGATGGACAGTTATGTGGATGTTAAACTTATTCTGATGTTTGACTTTTTAATATTTTCTTCGGGACCAACTGGTTACCACCAAGGTTCAGTTTAACATGTATGGCGTTCCGATGTCCACTGTAGTATTTTAAAAACAAAAACTGAATGCTGAAAATGGAATGTTTTCAGTATTCAAATTACCTTACAAAGTTGGGGAATTCTAAAAAACTATGATTGGACAATTTTATTCCTGGTAGTCAGAAGAATTCTGGTTGAAACAAGTTATGTGTCTTGACTCATACAACTTTTTTTAAAAAAGTGCACAAAGAGCTTAACAAATGGTTATTGCTGAGATCATTTAATCCTGTGCAGACAGTCAGAGCAGCCAGATGTAGGACTGATATAATTTGATACTAGGAAGCATATAAATGCTGTGTGGCGACAATACAAAGAGTCAAATTCATTTAAAATAACACTGCGAATCAGTGCATAGCATCATCTAGTTAGCCGCCATCCCCACCCACACCACTGAGCCAAATAACAGCTTTTCCAACAGATACAATGGTATAAAAAGCGACACACAACCACCTTTTAACAACAGATCCCATGACAACTTTTTACTTGTGACAGTGGTTGTTAGACTGAATTAAGTGGTGAGGGCTCTGAATTAAATTTAAATTAAGACTTGTACTGCTGAGCATCTGAGTTACACATAGCTTCAGGTGACTTTTTAATGTTCAGAAGAATTATCACTCCAAGTTAAATGAGAACAGAAAAGAAGAGGCTGTTCTGGATCATTAGTCAAGTAATATGTGCTATGTTTTTATGGATTAATATTGTTAATTTGACAGATCGAATAAAAAAAGGTTAAGCCATTAAGCTATTACTCTCTTGACCTCTTTGTAAGAGTGAACTGCAAATAAATTCATCACACCTTCATGTAAATAGTGAACTAAGGGTGGTATTTTCCCTTTAAAAATCAATACACATCAAGGAATTAACTGTTTATCAGTCCACTTGTTTGCTAATAAAAGTCAGTCCAGTTGTTTTGAAAAGCTATGCACTCCAAGTGTGTTCCAAACATTGTGTAAGTACCTGCCACAAGAGGCTAAATATACTTAAACACACTTAACAGGCAAGAGTGCATATTTAACACTGTATATGATATTCGCAGGCATAGCACATTTGCTAAGTCCACTCTAGGTGGCTTCATGGCTTAGTGGAAGCATAGGTATCTAGCTTCCACCCTGTTCTCAGTGACAGCTGCCCTCTCTATAGTGGGTATGAGCCATTGTGGGTATGTGCACTGTCTGGAAGTGTAAACACCAGACGGACCAGGGCACTACTGGAGCCAGAAACATAGGCCAACAGCAAGCGACCAGGAAACCATAATCAATTACCAAACACAGCACAAGGACTAGCAGTGACCCTGACAAAAGCAAACTGTGCACCTTCTGTTACTAGTGCAAGGGCCTCCCACACACCGAGCCCCTTCAGTTAGAACTGAAGCACAGTGTGTGAGTAGGACACAGCATGGAGCATCAGAGCTCTCCATGAGCACCGCTTCTTTATAGAGAAGGACCATGTCCCTGTAGTGTACTTCAAATGCATCAGTGTGCTTGTTTCATGCATTAGTCTGGCACGATTCTGCTCAGTAAGAGGGATGGTTAAAACACAGGAGCTCCTCAGATGGCACTGGCCAGACAGTGGATGGTGGGTAACAGGGTATAGAGAGGCACTAAAGTCTTCTGCTTAATGTTTTAGAAAGGATACAAGCACGCTAATCAAAGCCCACCATGTTGCACACATGATGGGCTCTCAAGAACCCTCAATAGTTTTCTACAGTAAGCATATTTATAACAAAACACACATGTAATCTTAATACACAGCACTGAACAGCAATTGGTAGCACATAATTATTACAATATAGTAGTGGTTGGCAAACATTTATGCAGTGGCCCCCTATTCTAGAAAATGCACGTAGCACTGTATTATATAAAATAAAATAAGTCTTATCTTTGTATCTTTTATTATCTTTTACTGGTACTTTATTTTTCTATAAAACATTAAGACTGTTTATTCATTAAAATATAACTGTGTTTAGCTAATATTTTCCAAAAAATAAAAGGTTATTTACAAGCCATGTAAACCTTTAAATTACCTGAATTGCTTTTTTATGAATGTATTAGAAAACCAGGCGAAAATGTGGACATAAAAAGAAAGGTTCTGCTACAGTACCAATGATCTACTTCTACATGTAGATGTACATTCTAGATGTAGAAGGCTCAAAACTGAATGAAACTGCTCTACACCTTGGTTTGTCCACAATACTTTCAACAACTTCAACACACGGTCAGTGCCTCTGCTGTGCTGAGTATTTAACATCTCTCTATAACCAGACACAGTTAGAGCAAACGTGCTTTAACACTATAGCACCTGTGATAAAAAGTAGGTTTCCCTTAATTCTGCTTACAGTGCAAAGAACTGTCTGCTTTATGATCGATCGCCTACGGGAGGGGCCGAGCTAGAACATTCATTTTACTCTCAACCTGTTCCACAAAACATTCATAAAATATAGGTTAGAAATGAGAAACTAAATATAGCTTTCCTTATAGACACAGGAACTAATGACAGAGACAGTGTTGTTGTAATAAAACTACTTTGAAAGGTAATCTAGTGCAGAATGTGAATCAATAAGGACGTTATTCTGTTTCATTGACAATATGTATACTATTAGTAATACTGATGGGCAAGATAGAAATGTACAGTGGGTAGGTAATAATATAGATGCATTTTATAGCCGGTGGCCTGTCACATTTCATAAGAGCCACCCAGAAAACATAAACACACATCACTAATGCACTATACACCGGGTCAGTGGTCATTTCTTTGTATTACATGAAAGCTTTGATGTTCTGAGAATCAACGGTAAAGAATACAAATGTGAAGTCATAATCTGTCAAACAGGTATAGCCCAAGCCATTTAAAGCAGGTGCAATTTTGGTACTTCACATAAAAGCTCTCGACAACAAAGCATCAAAGCGACTCATCTTGAGAGCGAGTCAGTTGGAAGTTATTAGCAATGTTTCCTATATTGTAAGGTATAAACCTTTCAGTTAGGGTTGCTCACCAATGGTAACAGTACAGAAAAATCATTATGCTCAACAGGGAAATCATGATTCGTTTAGCTGGTTTAGAAACAAAACATTTTTCAACCTGATTTGTTTTAAACAAGAACACATCTGATGAGCCTGTTTTCCCAAATAATTAGCATATATGATTCTCCATTATGTAACAATAAATAAAATATACATACAGTTACAATTAAATACATTTAAGAATTGAATACAAGTAACAGTGTGCAGCAAATACAGTTAAAACACATTTTGTCTGCTTTGCGATAAATGAATTAATAAAAGGCCTGTGAGATGCTTTGCTCTTACAAGTCACAACAATATTGCACCTGATTATGCAAAATTCAAAGGAATATCCAAACTACCTACAATTATCAATTTCAATAAACGTAAAATAATATCTTGATTAAAACTATATAACACATAATTAAAAAGTATGGCAGTTATAATAACGACTAGCTTTCTGTAGAAATCAGATCGCTTCATTCACACACAATTCATTTCAGTCCATCATGAAATGGCTCTTAACACCTACCTCTTCTTTTCCTCCTTTGTTTCTGGTGGAGTGAGAATATGACCATGAGTGCACCCATGTTTTACCCTTTATATCTGCTCTGCTGAGTCCAATTCTATCTCGCTTCAGAGATCCTGCCCTTCCAACACTTCTCACAAGACTGAGGTGGCGAGGTCTAGGCTCACTCCACTCGCTCCTCCTCACTTACTGTCATGCCAACGCTAGATGGAGATTCTGCTCTCCTAACTTTGCAAAGATGATGATGAACTGTTTTCCTCTCTGACTTCCTGCTTCCACTTTGGCCCAGATAAGTAACTAGATAAATGAGCTGTGCGCTTTATGCAAGCACCTACTGTTACAGGCTGAACTAGCACAAAACTCTTTCAACAGATGCTTCATATGGAGAGAGGAGGGAGGGTCTGCAGGAGGAGGAAACTATCTGCTACAGATACCAGTAAAGCAAGTTCAGCAACAGCAACCATTTAGATAGCCATATCATTTAAATCAGTGCTATATATTTGTAATTCTATTCAGCCACTTTTACTGATAAAAGAGCACTGGTTTTATTAAGCACCAGAGGTGGCGTACAAAGCAATAAAATGCCTGGATTGCTATATATGCTATAGTACTTAATCAAGGCTGGAGAGGCTTCAGCATGAAAATGATCATTCATCTTAATCGCAGGAGGCTTGGTGAGTTTGTGATTGAAATCTTGCAATAATGTGCACATTTTTAAAGGTGCTAGAACAACCGCGCTGGAATTCTCAGAGCAGTCTGTGTATTGAGTTTAATGGAAAATGGGTAACATGAGCTCGACATCACAGAAAGATTATGGTAGATGTCATATATAGACATGATCAAGTCACATGCACTAATGAAACGGGCTGGGTGATATCATGATACAATCAGCTGTCTGCGATGTCTAGTATGCCAAAAGCTCTAAGTGCTTTGCAGGCTATTATGTATTTTGAGAAGGAAACTGAAACGACTTGTGAAATGCCATAAAATAATATTTACATTTAATAGACTATTAACAAACAGTAACGAGAGTTAAATTGAACTTATCAGTGATCGAAATTATGCAATACAATTATAGTAGTCTTACTATATCAGCATATAAAGAAAATACAGTAAGCATTAAGTAGCTCAAGCACTACAGTAGCATGAGACCAAATATGAGGAAAAGTTTACACGTCTGTGATGGCTGCATTAATGCAGAAAAATACAATTCTAGGAATTCTAGAGCAACATATGCTATCTTTAAGATGCAGAAAATGCAGGAATGGATGTTTGGTGACAAATAAAATTAAAAGTTAACCAGACAAAAACATGCAATATCTCAGATTTATACTGTTTGCAAACATAAATATAGTTGAAAAAAAAGGAAATATAAGAAACAGTGATTTTTTTCATATGTATTTTTCTTACTGTACAATCTTTTTCTCATCTGGGGTTGTATTTAGTCTGACCTCAGTATCACGCCGACCTCTGTGCCATGGCTACTTTTGGCTATTCTATTCATGCCTGTTGTTGATGTAATGTGTTTTACTGTGTAGCCTTTATGATCATACAATCACATTTACAATGTACATAAACATATATTAAAATAATGACAATGAGATTAACACAACGAAGCGATAACACTTAGCAGAGAGGCATTAGCAGAATGAACAGGGTCAAGATCCATCAGAAAGGTGAGCTGCCAGAGGAGAGAGCACCGAAACAACGGGACGCAAGAGAATGAGGTGAGACTGTATTTTCAATCATACTTAAACCACACTCCAGTAGGAATGACAAAAGATTTTACATTTTTAATGTCATAAACATATAGCACATTTTGCACTCTGACTAAGCATCGAATAAGTCAGCGGGACATCATGGTGAATGCCAAAGATTTAGTTGGCCAGATTATGCATGGAGAATAAATTGCTTCTTTTCAAGCCTGAACTTGTTTTTTCAAACTTAAATAATAAAGTGCTGTGTAAAATATTAAAATACCTCTATTGAACTTCAGAATCAGAAATGCATTTAATATTCATTTTCATTTAAATGATGCTTTAATGCTTTAATGAGCAGCACTGTGTTTAGTCAATGCTAAAATAGAGCACCTGGAGTAAATCCACACAGACACATGGAGGACATGCAGACTCCACACAGAAAGGACCAGGTCGCTCCACTCTGGGATTGATTCCCAGAACTTCTTGCTGTGATTCAAGTTATTCGTGTTGGTGTGACTTTCCGGCTACTTTTTGTGTCTGTCCTATTGTGAGTAGTACTCCTTTGATTGGTGCAAATCTACATGTATATTATCCCTTTGATTTGGTTTGTAATACTTTCTATAAATGCATTTTTAGCGTCTGTCATACAGAGGTGTCAGGTTCATCATCCCCTAGACAGGTTCATAACAGTACATTACTGCAGTTTCTGCAATTATTGTGAATTTCCATAAAAGTTTAAGCATAGGTATAGCATTCTACTCATGTTTCCAGCAACTTCTCTGGTGGATCTAGGTAACACTTGAAAGCAGTTTTCTTATGAGTACCCTTTAAGTTATATTAATATTTTAACATAAAGTACCCTTTATATTTACATTGCAGTAAGAATAGCATACAAACACAATGTGACCGTGGTATTGCCCGTTTTACAAAATGTAATGCGGATGTTAAATGGCACACACCTGTATTTGGATTTAATTGTGTTGCAGCATTTGCACTTGGTGTACAGGACTGAAGTAGTTTAGTAGTTAAGGTACTGGACCCTGATGGTCGTTGGTTCAAATCCCACCTCTGCCAAGCTGCCACAGTTGGGTCCTTAAGCAAGTCCCTTAACCCACCAGTGCTTGAATTAGAAGTATAAGACTGTATGAGTTGTAACTTGCTCTGGATAAAGGCGTCTGCTAAATTCCGTAAATGTAAACATGTAATACCATTCCATGCAGATAGGCAGATCAGATCCACTGTGTAATGGGAGCAGTCAAAACTTTTGAATGCTTAAATCTACATAAAAGACAAAAAACATTTTTTATGATCAAAAGAATGTATATCTACACTTCAAACTATACTGGTGTTTCAGCCAAAATGTGCAAGGTGCATAAATCAAAGCAAAGTCAGTGTTAACATTTCATTGCCAAAAAACAGACATATTTCCACGCTCTTTTTTTACTGATAACACTTTAGATAAGATAAAATTTGGTGATAAGAATTGGTGGCTGTTAAAGAACAGCAAGGGGGAAGACAATATTGTAATAAATGTTTGAAATTTTAGCTATGTTATAGTTAAGATTTAAATTTCAGGTGCAGAGATTTAATTGCAATTCAGTTTTGTTTCACTTTATGATTGTTGTTGTTAATAAACTTTGTGTTGTTTAATTTATAATTATTACATATTATTATAATTATTATTTTTAGGCTAAACGCTATGACATATAATATACACTGTGTATCATCAGTGGAATGGATGAACATTTAACATCTGTAATGTGCCTCAAATAATAGGTATTTACTGGCTGTGATACAACATGGGAAATATTCAAAACCTTTGGATATTCAATTACACTAAACTTATTAGAATAAATTTAGCTAAAATAAATACTTCGGTAAAAACAAAATCTATTTAAGTACTGTCATGATTCTTATAGCAACACTTGCTGTAGTGCGTGACTAAGTTCCTAGAGTGACCACACCGGGGCAGTATAAGATAAAAAGCTGTGCATGACGTACTTCTCTTATGAGCACATAATTGACTCTAAATGTAACACATTCATATTTTTCCTCTTTCCTGACAAATCATCATCATCTTTTCTGCTCAGTACTGTTGTGACAGTAAACAAAGGGTAAACAAAGAAGCCCAGTCATCTTCGTCCCCTACAAGTTCTACCAACTCCTCCTGGGGGATCCCCATACTTCCTAGACCATCCAAGAGATTTAATCCAGCCAGCAGGTCCGGGGCCTCCTCCCAACTGGCTCTACTCCGAGCTCCTCCTGGATCTATTTTTCCACTTTTTCCAAATTAACCTTTCACTAACTCATTGGCACAATCGCAATTAGATTTTTAAATAATAAATTATACCAAATGTTTATAACCACCTAGAGACAACTCTGAGAGAAAGGGAGAAAAAGTTAGAGAGAGAGAGAGAGAGAGTGAGAGACAGACAGACAGACAGACATACAGAGAGAAGTGAGTGTGTGTGAGACAGGGAAACAGAAAGAGAGAGAGAGAGAGAGAGAGAGAGAGAGAGAGAGAGAGAGAAGGAAGGCCAATGGGGAGAATAATGACCTTGTAGGACAAGAGCATTGCGTTGTGTGAGAAAACAGAAATAGCGAGTCAATTTGCCAAACTGTTTGTATGTAGATGCAGAATAATATAGCTAAAATAATACTCAAGGCATTTGACAAATTGTAATACTGTGAGGGTCATACATTCAAAATGTCAAACGGGGTACCTATAACTTTTGGCACTGGTACTTATGCTTATGGTCTCAGATGGTCAGTCCCGCTCTAGTTGTCCCATCTGCCTTCTGCTCCAAGTCAGGGAATCTTACTCTAAGTAAGATTTGTATCATTGAAGTCATTTGCAGTCATTATCATGCCAAAGGCTTTTAGCATTCAGTTTGTTTTCCCAAAGCTGCATCATAATAAATAAAGATCTCTTTACCTTTCCCAGCATCCATTATTCCACTGATTGTCAATGCAATCAAGGCCATAATGAATGTGGCTAACATATTTGAAATGCACTCAACCCAAGGCAGAGCTGTCAGTGTAAGAAACCCGTAAAAATGTAATTAACTATTTTCTGATACACCAATTTGAACCTCGTAAACAACTTTAGCATTGGACATTTCTGCCAGATGCAAAGCAAACATTTGACTAGATTCTTGAATGATTTTAAACCACTGTAAACCTGATGACGTTTTGTTATATTGTGGCACTGTCAGTATTTTAGTTTGACTATCATGCAAAATATTCCTCTCCATTAGGGAATGTAATATTTGCAATTATCAAGTACTACATATTTTATCACATATTTAATTACACCAGTAGCTCATATGATTCAGTGGCTAATCACTGTTGCTAGACTTATTACATAATTCTAATGCGGAAAAGCTGGCATGTTTTGTAACCATTCTAAAATTTATGGACCAGGCCCAAACCGGCGATGTGTAATCAGGCTTTTTGCACAGTACGGTAAATTCATATAAGGAGATTAAATACTGTGATAAATGGGGGCGTTGCAAACAAAAACAACATCAAAGACATCAGGCATGCATATGTAGTCTAAGCATGCCTTGAAAAGGAATCATACAAAGAGGGGAAGCTATAATAATAATAGTAATAATAATAATAACAACAACAAAACTTACAAAGACTATTCGAGGTGAAGAATATTACTCCTTGCTGTGGTAAAATGCAGTTAGGGACAGGACAAAACGAATTACTTGCCTCTTTAAACCATATTAATCATTTGTGGGAGCTACAGCAGATGAAAAGCTGATGTTCATCTTTGTCAGAAGTGATAATGTAGACTGAGCATCCAATCTGTGAACATTAATTCGCTCACTTGGTATTGACAGTGACTTACTAGTGTTAATGGTGCAGGACAGATTCAGATGCTAAACAATGCCCAGCATTTTACAGTCAGTTGCATGCCATCAATTTTATATGATATAATGATCTATATGGAAATACTTAGTTTATGCATGGTCTCTCTGCCAATGTGACTATAGAGGCAATGTGATTAACACTAAGGCGACTGGAATTGTGAGATCCTGAGGACCTAGCCCCTCCTTCTAAGGTAAAGAAGGTATCAAATACAACTGGTATTTATGATCCACCATATTTAACCAATACTACAGGGACATGAATTGGTACAGTCATTTTAAAATAATATATTCATAAAATATATACCAGTTTAGTAAAGATGTCCGGATTTGATCTAAAGAATTGGCATTAGTGCTAATCCAAGTACATAGACCAGTATCAGTTAATATTAAGCCTGGCCCAGTTCTGAACCTTTGATAGACTGTGGCATAGTACAGACCTCTGTAACTGAATAAAAAGCAGACTGCTAGCAGTAAATAGCATTAAAAGAAAATAAATATACTAATTGTAATACATTATAGGTATTAATAGCTGTCTGTAATATCTGCAGTGCCAGTGTTTAGTAAGGTGATTACCAAAATAGATGCTGACCAGAAGTTATAGTCTTTTTAGGCTACCGTATTGTAAAAATAAAGGGAATTTTCACAAGAAAACTGTGCACCTATGGCATGTAGACGTGTTGGCAGTGTGAAAACTGTCATGTATATGCTAAACCATTTTTAGTTTAGGAAATTCACACAATTAATAGCAAACACACAAAAAGTACTGTTACGACCCTGTATAGAGGAAAGCCCTAACACTTATGAGGATGGTACGACAGACCTGATACTTTTTCCTGATATGAAAATGCTGTGATAGACAGTCTTAAGGCCAACATGGAAGCTATACATAGACATAGAGACTCAGTGAATGAATGTGAACCAGTTTATATTGTTATAGGTTAAAGAGAATATACAGATAGTGGGAGAAACAAAGATGTACTACTTACGATAGGACAGGCACACACTGAAGAGCACTATTTGCAACTTAAACTGAGTTCACCTTTATCAGTGAAAACCACATTGCTGTAGATTTATAAGTGGTCTTTAGTTTCAATATGAGTGTATTAGATTAGATATATTAGATATCAGTATAAATCGTATATGGAAACGTAAAGTAAATTGCTACGTAAGTAAACTGGAATTACTAGTGATTAATAATGGTAAATTACATTGTTACAACAGCCTGACAACTTTATACTATAAGAACACTCAGACCAAGATCATGGAAAAAATGTCTGGAACAGGACACCAATATAACATATCAATCCTATATGAGCTAACTGAAGTAGTGTGACATAAATCAGCTATCTCGGCAGAAAACACATTTCAAACTCCGCTACGAGCACCTAGGGAGGCAATCGCGACAAAGCTGTTTACCTGAGTGATCTGAGTAGTGTGACTCAAGCCATGAACGTAAAGATAGGTTCCTTATAAAGATACCATGTCAACAATCATCCCCTTGCAGCTGTAAGCCAGTACTGAATGCACACTGGAGTACACTCCTAAGAAATGTGCTTGCTAACTTGCACATAATTTTGGCTGAAGAAACAATTTCTACGTTATAGCACACGCACAGTGCACACACACACAAGAACATCATGGAGAGGTTTGTTTAATACAATGTATTATTGTTCGCACGAATACGAAAAAAATGAAATAATCCATAATAACATAGTCCCTTTTTGCGACCAGTTTATATATCATCAACATTAAAAATACACCGTTGTGCAAAAGTCTTAATCCATCATTAGATTTGTAATCTTAGCAAACCATATATCACATGCTGTGTATGATACCCAACAATTTCAGTCTTGGATTTGTCTTTCCGAAGCGCATCCATTGGTCTTCATTCCAGTCTTTGTAAGTTTTTGAAAAACTGATTGGTTGCGTTCCTGCAGAAGGGTCAACTTGGAATCCTGATGATTCTGCAATTGCTCAAGTGTAAGGAGAGCTTACACTAAATATTTGGCACTATAGTCGTGTAGTAGTATAGCATTATATGTTTTAAGCCTAAATGCCTTGTATTACATAAATACGTTCCAAAACTGCAGTGTGTTCAAAGGAGTCTACTACAAGTTGTCAATAAATGTTCTCTTCTAGGTTCAGGTTTAATTCAAGTTAGAATTCTGTGTGGTCACATTTTTATAATTGTATGACATTGTTTGTTTTTGTACCTCATACAGTAAAGTAGAATTATAACAATATAATAATTTTAAACATATTTAACACCCGAGACACAGAACAACAAGGCAGAAAATAATTTATCATCCACATAATCCTTCAATTAAATGTTATGTAAGTACATTTTAATGATTTCACATGAACTTTTAAGATGTATAATATTTTATTTTGAAACAATTCTGTTTTATCTGTATTTCTTTTCAGTACTAATGGCTCAGAAACTGTTCTTAAACGTATGTGACCAAGTCTGTGCGACCAGCATATAAAGTAAGTCTCACCAGCATGACCAGTGGTGAAAAGAAGTGTAGATATATCCTCATATGATACATGTCACTGCTTTATAAATGAACCTGAAGAGAGTCATAAGATAATCAAGGCCTTAAACACATATGCCAATAATGCTGGGTATAGATGAGCAAGAACATGGTGATTTCTAAGAACTCTATTAAAGCCATGACTCAGAGGGGTAATTAGGTATATCATGTACATTAGCACAAATTGGATAGTCAGCCCACATTTAGGCCTCACATGCCATCCTCTTTACTTATTTATATCCTGCCTCTACCTAGGTGCTTGAGGGAAACCCTTCCGTGAGAGATGACTTACAAGCTGTAACAAATACATCTGCATGTCTTTCAATCTTGTAACTAAGTACTTAGTATCATGTTCTCGTTGCCCTAATTGCCTATGGTTCTGATTAAGTCTGATTAAATTCATACATGCCTTTCATTAGATATTATTTATTAGACAGTATTTTGTTGGTTAAAACATTTTGTAATAGCACTGCACACCAAACAACGATATCCCACCTGTGTGTGTAGACCCCCCTCAAGCCACCAAGATTCAGATTGGTTAAGGTGTGGTTTCCAAATTACATATAGGTTGGTATGTGTCAAAACAACATTCACGTAAATGCCAGGATCTAAGGGTTTCCAGTGGAACATTGCCCAGAGCATCACATTGTCAATATTATTCACGTTATGGCCGATCCGGTCATGTAAAATTAAGCCATCTAAAATTATTAAGCATGTACGTTAAATTGATTAATGAGGTGCATACATCAGTTATGATTTTACCCAATACTTATGCTCATTCCATCCAGTTGTTAATAGACTGCTCACAAAAATTAGAGGAAATTTCAAAATGAATATGAAATGATTTTAAAAGAAGCATTTGATTTGATTTTATTAAATAAGATAATAAGAAACGCAAATAAAAAGGCAAAGAAAGTTACTAGATTATGCAAATGTTATGCAAACTCAATTATGGTGATTGAGTAGCAAGGGACAAATTAATGTGGGTGAAAGTTCCCCACATTAACTGTTCAGTAGGGTGTATGGTCACGCCAAAATACACTGACAGTGATGGGGCATGAATAGGGTCTGGCTGTCCAGCAGTTCACCCTGTAGACAACTTTTTTTTGTAAACAACAAGCAATATATTATAAAGCAAGGGCTTTAATACATGTATTGACCGTTTAATGACCATCCGATCAAAGCCCATTTGTTTTAACGAATGAAGGCCTTAAACACAAATGATAGTACATTCTATTAGGAATAGGAACTTTTTGACTATAAAAGTTACAGCCATAAAACAGCCTCAAAATGGATAAGACACTGTGCAGCGTTGCCCAATATATGATGCTAGAATATACAATACCGTACTGAACTCTAATTACCATAGTTTACTTAATTTATGCACTAGCGAGTATTCTGTACTTCTTTTGCTTCATATTCTGTTGCTTCTTCAGCTCAGATTGTCAAACGTACCAATACATCAGATCCACAAGCAGAAGAGCAGAAATCAGTGATTAACTTTAATAGCTTGCTCATTAACTCATGTATGGACTGAAGACTGTTCTCAGTTGATGTGTTCAGAAACCTTTTAGTGCAAGTTACTTATGTTTGTATTTACAAACTGCTGCTCATTTAAAAAAACAACTGTAAATGTTTTGTTCTGTCCTTTTGTGTTCTTCTGTTTGCTTCCCCTGACAGTCTGTGTTGTTGATAATACTGTCTATCAATAAATTTTTGCATTCATCAAACAAATACATCCAAGCCATCCATCCAAACACATCCTCTGTGTGTTCATGCGTCATAACATCCATCAAGTGTTTTGCCTTTCTACTACAGGGTCTACTGTCAGGATCCGAATAGTACATAAAAGACTTGTTTAAAGTTGTTCTGACTAGACTTGTAGACTGTTTAGATTTGTTCTGAATAATTGCAGGCATATCATAGTGAAAACCAGTCACCAACCTGTAGGTCCCTGTATACTCACTTTTGGCTAAACAGAATTTCCATATATAGAAAATATAGATTATTTTTTATTATTAATAATAATAAATTAAACCTAATTTTCCTTACACTACTGCCCAGTGTAATAATACTGAACAATGATCTTGATTTCCTGTTATTTACTACAGGTAATACCACAATTCTATTCTATCAAATATAATGAATGCATCCCTTGCCCTGTGCTGCCATTTCCCATTCACTGTAACAAAAATGATCAGGTAAATAGCCAAAAAAATCTCCCATAGCCCACAACAGGACTAAATTAAATAGATCGCTAATAATGCTTATATTTTTAGCACATTTAGACACTGGTGAGTAGAGAAACTGGCATACAGAGATACAAAGATTCACAACGACCACACTGATGAGGTAAGAGGCTAGAATTGAGTCAAAATCTTCCTGTATATTTACTTTTTATGTATATCTGAACATTGCTGATTAAACACGGCAAGGGGCTCAAGTCAAATCGTGTTCAGTCTTTTCCATTTGCAGTAATGCTGTTTTATAAATAGCTACAGGCCAAGCGTTCATGAAAATAAACCGATTCCCCTGACCGTACACTATGACACGCATTAGTAAATGAGAAACCTATATACCTAAGAACATCCATTAAAAATGCACAAGGCTGACTTGAGTGGTAGGAACATAGACTAGATCTATAGACAATACTTACTGTTAATTTGAATCAATTTGCTGTATTTATGCATGTACATGAGTCTTATTTCCATTTAAGTCTTTCCCAGCATTTTCATATTTAATTAAATCAGGCTTAACCAGCAGCACAGGGCGCAAAGCACTATCCAGCCCTAGCTGACTGATTGGTCAGTGTTTAATGTCATGGTAAACTGTAGGTTCTTTTCATGGCTGATTATAGTGGCTTGTCTTTCTCTGGTGGACTCAGTGTTTTCAGGACCACAGCCAAAAAGAAGTTGATTAGTCTTTGAGGGGGCTAAGATGTAACCAACCCTAGACAGAGCATCAATCCATCACAGAGACCAAACACACAGAGTGAAATTGAACACCAGTT
Organism: Parotocinclus haroldoi; assembly: GCA_034779995.1. Lineage (NCBI taxonomy): Eukaryota > Metazoa > Chordata > Actinopteri > Siluriformes > Loricariidae > Parotocinclus > Parotocinclus haroldoi. Next base: position 10,125 of record JAUZST010030469.1, on the reverse strand, counting down.
AGCCCGATGCATATCTTTAGAATATGGGACGAACCTGGAATACCCAGACAAAACTCACACAGATGCAGGGAGTTCCTGCAGTCTCCAGAAACTGAACTGGGAACCTCTTAAAATGTAAGGAGATGGTGCTAACCACCTGTGCCACTATACTGCTTTACATTTCATGTTACCAAGTGCAATTAGTGATACTTAAAATCAAGTTTGTATCTTTTTTCCCTTAGTGAAAACTTAAGTGAAAAAACACATTCTTCTTATTATTGTTAATGCTTTTCCACACTGCCCATTTATCTCATGCATATGAGAGGCAGACATTACCCATGATGCACCTGCCGGCACCCATGTGTACACCTTATTTTTCACCAATGCTCTCTTGGAAGACACAGGCCAGAAGGAAAATCTTCTTACTCCTTTAGTCAGCCTAAGCATGGAACCTGAGGGAATATTGTTGTAGTACATTTTATTGACTTAAAACATTGACCTTTCACAGGCAAGGGGCAATATAATTTATATTGTGACTTAGTGTTGCTCTGTTCTGAAGTGGAAATCCATAGCATGTGCAGCACTGCTCAAGAAAAGGGAAGTAAGGGCATTAAGGACATCTCTTCAGATTCTGCAGTCATAAACCTAAGTGGAAATGGAAAGATTTTTGGAAACAGTATTTAACTGAATGGTTAGTTATGGACATTGCGTAGTCATTTCAATTTTGTAGGTACTACTACTATATAATAAACAACGTGAGGTGAAAAATTATTACAACTCAAGGAATTAGTGTGCAATATACGCATCTGACTGAATAAATAAATTGTAATAAATATTTGCAGGTGCATGTCAGACATTACAGTATTATATAAAAAGTTGCTGTTGAACCCTGGATTCTAATTGTTCAAAAGATTATATTAACTATATATATACACACACACCGTACAGCATGGCACTGATCAGATGTTAGGTGGTGCTGCCCACAGGATAAAACCGATTTATATGAATGTGCTTCTTCTAAGACTTTACTTAGGAAACTAAGCTGCATTGCTTATGTGACTGGTTGAGCAATACAATATTTTACTCTTTATTAAAGTATGTATGACTATAGGCAGGTTTCCATTGTAAGTAGAATAAAGCATTCTGGGGAATAGTGTTGTTGTTACTGCTTTCCACATTCAGACATTGATTAGCTCCTTACAATGTGCTTTACTCTTTATAAAAAATAGCAGTTCATTAACAATCAAATCACACCAACCATCAGAATCAGATTCTCTTGCCCAGGTGTGCTTCAACAAAGAAGGAATTTACCTTTGGTTGTACAGATGTTCGTAGTGCATACAATGCAAAATACAAAAAAATTCAATCACTAAAAAGTGTCACACAATCACGTTTTGTGAGTTCTTGAATAGGTTTAAAAAGTAGGTAGTGTTTAATTGTCCATGAGTGAAATGGATTGTGGGTAAAGCTCCTCTGTAACATGGCTGTTCGGATACGGTGTCTGAAGCACCTGTCTGATGGAAGGCGCTGGAAAAAATGGTGGCCAGGGTGATACGGGTCAAGCATTGCTTGCTTCCTGGTTCTGGAGGATCCAGCAATGTGGGCAGCATTACCCCGATGGTCCTCTCTGCTGACCTGATGATGGGCTGAAGTCTCTTTGTTTGGAGGCTGAGCTTGCCCACATAGTGATGGCTGTGGTAATGATGGATTCTATAATGGCTGTGTAGAATTGTGCCATCAGTTCTTGAAGTAGGTTGAATTTCCTTAGCTGCGACAGGAAGTACATCCTCTGCTGAGCCCTCTTGTTGATGATGGAGTTGATGCTACTGTAACACTTAGGTCCTTGGAGATCATTATACCCAGGAACTTGTAGGACTCCACAGCCTTCACAGATCTGTAGGATAATGAGCGCTGGCAGGGTCAGGGGGTTCCTTCTGAAGTTCAGGGTTATCTCAACTGTGTAAACTTTACACAGTGATTTAGCTCCAGGTTGTTCTGGCTGCTCCAGAGAATGACCTGATCAACCAACCTTCTGTACGCAGACTCATCAATGTCACTGATATGGCCATTGACCGTGTCATCTGCATACTTGACTTAACAGAAATGGAGTCAGTCATTCATGTATAGTAAGAGGAGCAGTGGAGAGAGTACACAACCCTGTGGGGCACTTGTGCTGATGGTTTGGGTCCCCAAAGTAAGCTTTCCTAGCCTCACCTGCTGTTCCCTACCAGTAAAGTTTGTTATCCATTGGCAGGTGAGGGCTGCTACATTGAATTCTGTCAGTTTGCTGTGTAATTGTCCTGAAATATTTGTGTCTGAAGGCTGAGCTGAAGTCCAGAAACAGTATCACACCATCAAAATACTTGAAAAGGCATGACATGCTATATATCATAAAACAGAGGCAAATGCCTTAGCTATTTGTATGTGTCAAAAAATTTTTTGCACAGCATTAAGAATATTCCACTTATTAGTCTATAGGTGCATTAGTCTGCTGCCCATGGTCATCACTTGCAAACACTTGGTAATTGATTCTTTTTACATCAATTTTACAGACATACAACCTGAGAGCCAAGTTGTTCTGCATCTGTTCTGGGATCATTTCCAAATCAATTATATTTTGTGGTTCAGTCTGGAGTAGGTTCATTAAAAACTCCCCAAATTGATTTTGAGCCTACGATAGATTGGTGCCTTATCTAGTGTTGTTCCTGCCTTGTGCCCTGTGCTGTATAGACCACAACCCTGAATAATCTTTGTGGAAGACTAGCAGTCAGGAAACTTTTTTGCCCAGGAGGTCCCACTGAATACTGACTTTTGCCTGCAAAAACTATTTTTCATTGTGTTTTTTTTACTTTTTGTATCTTAAGAAAGACAGAAAGAAAGAAATCATTATATCTGTTCATTATAGACACTGCCAAAACAACAATTCCTATGGTAATAAAACGTTTAAGGTCAAATGTTTAAAATAAAATACATTTTATCAGTCCGGCCTGTTGCTATAATGAGTAACAGGTTACAGAAACACTGACTGATATGCTAAATACTATTTTGTGATATTTTATCATATTGCTATATTGCCCAGTCAAGTACATCTAAACAACAGATGGCTCAGATGTCTGTTGAGTGCCTGGATGGCAGCCTCGGCCATAACAACACTGCAAACTTGCAGCAATTAAACTGAACATACATTTTCAACAAGCACCACTGCTTCTCATCAATTAGCAAGTATAAAAATCATTCAAGCGCATTATTGACCTGATTCAGGATTTTTCTTCTCATCTCAAATAGCATCATGAACAACAAACATGGTTGTGTTTGAAAAAAAGTGTCTTGTATAATGAGGATTACAAAGCATTAAGTAGAAAATACTCAACAATTGTCAGGTGCAATATTTTTGAATAAATCACCCACCACGTATACACTACCATCAATTTAACGGCTTCAATAAATTTATACTGTTTACTTAGCAAATAAGATCTTTGCATTAGAAGTCTAATCATTTAACCCAAAGACTGTATGACCTGCAGTGAGAATTGGGTAGCATTGGTCAACATATGCAGATAAACCTTGCAATTAATCCATACTTTCAGCCACACTCACCAATAACAAGTTCATAATATGACGCATACATCCATTATATCTCCACTGACAAACAGTGGCTGTAGAATGAGGTACTGAACAATTCTGTGACCCAATACACTTTCGTAGCTTTTCATCTGCTCAATAAGTCAGTTCATCAAGTTTCTATCCTGCCCTTCTAAAACTAAGCTCATAAGACATGTTTGCCCACCTGGGATTGAGAACCTGAACTCCTTAAACAACTTGAAATGAATTTCATAAGTAAACCATGTCTGACCTCACAGTCACAAAAAAAACTTTTCAACAATACTAAGGGTGGTGTAGCTGAAAAGAGTGGCACTGCATATTAAGAGCCATCTTTTTATGTAATGTTGGCCACTCAACTTACATGGACAAAATGACTCCTATGTGAGAATGCTGTTTATGGATTACATCGAACGATGGATAACATCAAACAAGATCTTTCCACAGTTACTAGAAAACCTAAGTTTGAGCACCTCCCTGTGCAGTTGGCTCCTTGACTGTCTCACTTAGTTTCATTATTCAAAATCTTTCTTTATTGTTGTATAATCTGAAGTGGTCATTTCAAGACATGTACAAGATTATAATGAAACCAGTCATACAAACTGGACCAATTTAGCAGAATCTAATAACCGAGTGCATGTCTTTGGACTGTGGGAAGAACCTGGAGCATGCAGAGAAAACCCACACAGTTACAGGAAGTACCATGTCCCTCAAGGATGATTGCTCTGCCCCCTCTTATTTATGCTAATGACTCATGACTGTATTGCCCAGCTTGAATCAGAACATCAGTTGGATAAGATTTTTGACATGCTGAGAACTTCATTGCAAGTGAGTTAAATTTTTTGTCCAAACACTCTGAAAACTGCCTGTACCCTTTTGCTTTCTTTAATTTCCTTTCTTCTACTTCTCTTACTCTTCAGACACGAAGATTAAAGTAGGAAGCTATAGTTTGTGTTTTTGTAGGCATGAACAGACTAGAACGCTATTAGATAAACAAGAAAACGCTTCCATACAGTCACTGAGGTTTTCATCATAATTTCCCATATATTATATTTAATATCCTTCTTTTGTTACAGTTAGTGTGTGATTTGACATATAAGCTATTGTACTCTGTAACTAGCAGGATAAGCTTTTCTGCCTGACAACTGTGCTCTGATTGGTCAGCCTGATTTTAACGTATCTAAACAGCGCAGAACATAGAACCGATTTTAAAGACACGCCTTCACAGCATGTCAATTTCTGACTCGTTGTGAATGGTGACATTAATATGTGTGTGTGTTCTCTTGATATGCAGTTTTTATACAGAAAAATTGGACTCTGTATGAAAAGCCCTTAAGCCTCGTCAGTTTACAGTGGTGATTTGTGGATTGATGATAAAACAGCAATCCACCCTTTAATGCTGACAAAGCAAAATAACGTTTGTTGACTCTACATTCTTCTTCACATTAATGGCTCAATTTTGAAGGTCAAGAGCACCAGATTTATTGGCGTGTGCGTAACAAAGGTCTTTACCTCAATCAACACCACCTACACAGTCAAGAAATCCCAGTAATGACTCCATTTTTTGTGTTAAAGCAAAAAAGCAAGCCTCTTCCCAGAGACAGCATCAGTTGGGAAACTGAACTACCTTGGACTACAAGACCCTAAAAGCTAAGAACATCATTTCACTTATCCAGAGCATCAATCTATCAAAGTTATTCACATAACCTGTCAGGGGTTCTAATGTTAGGGCCAATTGGTGTATATAAATCAGCATTATATTAGTCATAATGTAATGTAATGTTGACAAACATCATCAGTAACTGACATTTCACTGCCATCACCAATTCAGCATATGCTGATACAGAGGTGTAGTGATGTCCATCAGCAGCAGAAATAAATTTTGACCATTAGCATCATGTGGTAAAGATCAGTCTCATTCTATTTCTAGAGGTCTTACTCTCTGAAAACTGACAGTCTGGTAATGTATAATCTGCTTTTCTGGACCTGAAAACTGTACGTTCTTTCTCAGTGCTGGACCTCACGACTGAATGTTAATGCATTTACTGCTGTTAGTGTAGCTCTTACTACAGTCCTTGCCATTTGATTAAGTTTTTATAGCCTTGGAACATGACGCGTGTTTGATTTTATTCTTAAAGTTCAAATAAGCTTTATTACACACAGATCAAGATCAAAGGTTTTAGTAGGGAAACCCAATCTGATATAAAATAATACGAACTACACTCAGCACAAAAATGCAGTATATATTAGGCCTGATTCATTTCAGATATGATATGGTAAATGAAATTTGAGCAGAGATCAAATTAAACTCTTAGCTGGCCACAGGCAAATCAGTCATATCTCTTTTCTGCATGTTCAAGCACATAAAGTAAGAGGCTGCCAGTAAAACATAAAAAGTATTTATTTCCAAATGCACTAAATGGAAGCCGAGTGTTGCTACATATTAGGCATAAAATGTCATTACAACTAGCTGTTCAGAATCCAGTTAAACAGTCTAGCCTGTACCTCAGTATGAAATAAGGCAGAATGACAGCAGAATGAGGAATAGTCAGAAGTTGACAATTTTACTGTCATAGCACTGTGATGTGATTCAGTCCAGAATACTAGTAAGTCACACAATGTTCCTAAACAGTGTTACAGAACGAACTTCTGATACTGTGCGAAAAATAGACAGCTGGGAAATGATTATGTGCTTAAGCAAGCCTGGAGAGTAACACAAACTGAACATGGATAGGACTTCACACTGTAGCTGATCATGGCAAGGAGACATAATAAGGTCCTGGAAGTGTCCAGTGAAAAGCAAGACCTGCACCCAAGAATGTGATCATTCGAAAACATGTCAAGATCAGCCTTTTTAACAATCAACTAAAAAGTATTTTTCAAAAGATGTGTACTTGGCTCTACATTAATGCATGCTACGGTTCTACAATAATCTGTGTCTTAAGGCATTTTTATTTACATGAGGTTACTCTGCAAAGCAATCAGATTTATATGTATGGGATAAGCCAAGCCGAAATAACATTTTGCACAACAGATCTCCTGCATATTAGTTTCTAATACACAAAAGTGAGATCAAATTATAAGAAAAATAAGACCTTTACTCATGACTTCTGTTTTTGAGGTTATTCTTCTGATTGAAAAAAACTGCTTGTCTGCAATCTGCTTGTCTGCAGCTGAATAAAGAAATATGATCTATCAAAAACTGAACCATTAGTCACATAATCTTTCTTTCATTCACATTGACAGTGGCTGTGTATGAGGGATGTGAGGCACAGGCAAACTGTCTGTGTCAAATTGTCTGCATGGGACACCTGACCAAGCACTGTAAAGGACTGGTGTAACATCCAGGACTTGTGCAAACTCATTGTGTATCCATGGCTGTACTTTACTTTTCACTCTTAATTGTACATTAATTGCACACATCAACACATCTCAAAGCATAGAGCTGGAATGAAGGCAGCTAATGTGGCTCAGAGGTGAGTCAGTTACTACAAACAGCAGTTCTGAAGTTTCTGGGTTCAATCCATAGGCTATGATTAAACTCACTCTTTAATCTCAAATGTATTTATATCTCTTTTTTATGTCATGTTTTATTTCTTGTAAGGAAATTTATCAGGAACATCTGTCACAAAGTAGATACACAAATGAAATAAAAAAATGGAAACAACAATTAAGGCTTCTAAACAAAATAGTGTCCGCTGATCACTTAAACTTTTAATGTTTACAAGGCTGTTCATAATACTGTTCAAATCACCACAAAATGGTGCAGTTTCATATTATTAAGCAAACATTACAAAAAAAAAAACATTTTAAGAAGGATGGCACAGACAGAGAAAAGGGAAAAAAACCAAAAAGAAAAAAAAAAGAGTAAGAGAGAGATTAGTAGGTTAGAGGTCCCAGGTGGAAAGATAAAAGACAGCATAATAATAAATTTATTTTGTTGCTACAACACTGTTTTTCCATAATTGTTTCCCTTATTTAATCTTTATCATTAATTACAGTCATTTAATGTAATTTGCTTGAGGTATGCTTAAAACAGATTGTTCAGTTATTAAATGAAAAATGTTTTTGTACTTATATTTGTGATTTGTTAGTGATTAGCTATGAAGTAAAAAAAGATGGGTTTAACTAACAAGATTTTTTGCAGGATTTGACAGATAGCCATACAGAGAAGGAAAGCACTGATCAAGAACTATTTCAGGTGAAGGCATCTGTCGTGCACATCTATGGTGCTAATCTTTATTATGAGGCAATGAAGCAAGGCTGTACGTTGAAAGCCAGGACAATCCTACATAAGCACAGTGTTATAAACCAGACAGGTCCAGGAGAACAACAGTAGCATATCAATGCCAAAAAGGACACTGTGCATTTTGGTTGCAATGTAATTCAGCTTGTCCCATCGATCACAGAGCTCTTATGTGATCAGACGGGAAATCCCATATTGTGATTATATCAATGTCTCTGGTGATGTGCAATGCTGTGTTCCCTCGAGAGCATAATGGGATTTACCACAAGGTGGAGATAGGAGGGTCAGTGCTTAGTTAAACTCAGTCAAGCCTAGATTAATTCAAGCCGAGCGGTACATTTATGGGAAAACCTCAGCATTGGAGATATACTACAAGTTCCTCTTTCATATGATCAAATTTCATTGGTCATTTTAGATTGCAAATGATATGGTATATTCAAATATGAGGTTTTTAAATGACTGAAAAAGGTACAGTCAAGTACCACACTCATTACTTTAAAAGGACGTCTAGCTGGTGACGAGTAGTCAAACCTGTTCACAATGCGTTCACAAAGTTCATATCAGAGATGAGAACGAGGCCTGGGACGAAATGTCGCTGCAATTAGAGACGAGCAGCACATCCATAAAGGCACTATACAACCCACCGTGGCTTAACTGGTAGTGCACTGGTTCCCAATGCCAAGCCTTCCAGTTCGTATGCTGCCTCAGGTAAGGTGATTATTGTCACCAATTGGATGTCCTCTCTCGTTCGCAATGGTTTTTAAAATGTGCATTCTATATTTAATTCTTGTATAATAGAGTCACTGATGTCAAAGGATGAAATATAAATTCAATATTTTTATATTGTCATTTTAGGCTTGTAAGTTGCTGTTAGCAAATGATGGCCATCAGCAACAAGTGTTCTACGTCTATGAAACCTAGACGAGCAAATAACAGGAGTGAGTACTGGTGTGTTTGAAAGTACAGCATGAATCAGTCTATCAAGTGTGTAATTTCAGTAAGTGTAACTGAAGTGTTTTTTTGTTCAGTTTGATTGATTGTAAATACAATATTGTAAAGCTGCTTTGAGATAATGCACAACTGTAAAAATTGCTAAATAAATTAATTTCATTTTGACATTGTAGAGGTAAGTGGCATTTCTCTGGGTGTTTTGTTATCTTTGTTTGTGCAAAAATAAAGGCTTAGAATTGTAATTTTCTTGTTTAAATATTAACACAATAGATTAATTTGTCTTGTAGTAATTGGGGTTGACCTGAACCCATCATGAGTCCACCCTTGGTTCCTTTTTGTTAGACAAAACTAACAAAGGCAACAAAGGCTAAAGCCAGTGAGAAAGCAGAGCCAGACATCCAAAAATGTTTCTAAATGCTGCCAGCTGCTACCGAAAAAACAAACAAACAAACAAAAATATAATATAAATATATAAAAGAAAATATTGCAATCGATGCTCCTTTAATATGGATGTGGGGCTTCCAAGCAACGGTCCAGTATTTTAACTGCTGTACTATCACAAGTTGCTGATGTGTACTCTCAGCCAAAGAGATATTTATATGCTCTCACAACAATTTAACACACCCCAACAATCAAACAAATAAACAAAACAGCAACAGACATGATATCAACCATCTCCAAACACCAAAGAGACATATGCCTTACTATTTAAATTAGTAATAAAGATTAATTAATTTTAAAAAGTATTAAAGTATAAAAGTACCTACTAGAATATTAATTGTTTAGCAATAGCAGAGCTTTCCATCTGGCACTGCAGTGTCACCTTGAAGCTGTTCTGCAGCATTATATCAGTGTGCTGCTGACAATACTGATTAGGTTCCACTGTCAATTGCTGTTCCTATTGAATTTCCACTAATATCAGAATTAACGATGATAAGCATCCTTACTCAGATATCCCAATCAACACAGCGTACGTTCACTTATAAACAAAATTAGATTGACTCAACTTATGTCAAATTAAATCGTTATTATAAAATGTATTGAGTTACATTACATCAATAATAATTATAATAATTACATCAAACAATACACCTTATATACAGCACCTCAATGAACACTTATTCACTAATCTCATGCCAATGTGTTTTTCAGATTTAGAAAACTTTATTCATCCCCTAGGGGCTATTGAAATTTTATATTTTCTAGTGAAATTAGGAATAGTTTTATTCAGTTTTTCACCTGCTATTGAATTAATGAAAAAGTGCACCATGCATGAGATGCCAGTCCAGCACAGGGCTCTGCAAACAAGTTACTAAGTCCAAATGCTATGATGACATTTAGTGAGATCA
>JAUZST010030468.1:0-56895 GCA_034779995.1 Parotocinclus haroldoi | reverse complement strand
CTCTCGCTCTCTCTGTCTCTCTCTGTCTCTCTGTCTCTCTCTCTCTCTATCTCTCTCTCTCTCTCTCTCTCTCTCTCTCTCTCTCTCTGTGTCTAGTTCAGTGTGCAAAAATAAATGTTTTCTCCCCACTTCCTCCACTCATTAAAGTACAAAGAGGGAAACATTCAAGTGTACCAGGCTCATGGCTGTGAGTTAGTCTTGCACAAAGGCAGGTTAAATGTGAAAAGACAGAGTGTTTAAAAGGGTAAAATCGCAAATGATTGACAGGAAAAAGTGGGCTCTAATGGCTTGGTAGTATTTAAATGACCTCAGAATAAAAATAAAACAAACGCATATGAACCTTATTTGGTTCTGCGCTTATTGTTGAATAAAACAAACAGGGAAATCACATGGCTGGTTGTTATGTTAACATCGTGATGCTCAGAGAAGCATGAGGGGAAACGGCAAAGGCAAAATGAGAGCGAGTGAGAAAAAAGAGCCAAGTATCAACCTACTGTTTACAATACTGTTCAACAGTTCCCGTTTAACACCAGTTCAAATACACAGTATATCACTAACGGATAGTAAAACCTAGCTTGTGGCTGACTAAACCCAACTTGCCCCAGTCATACTTGTAGAAAAGGAAGAGCTTGCAGAACAGTAGTGTCTGTACAGAACTTGTATGTACAAGTTTGATGTAAAGGAATTCCATCTTGATACATGTGACATGTTGACATGTATACAGGGAGAGTCAAAAATCACAGGACACATTGTGTGCAGGGTCGTGGACTTTTCTCAAAGGCTGCTAAAACCGTTGTTGAGGTTTCTTCTTGTATGCGTGTGTGTATGAGCTAAGTTGCCTCCCAAAGGGAGCAATGCGCAAATAACCGCGGTGAACGCCAGGAGGCTACCCCTTACGGCCAGATATGGGGTTCGGCGCCGATAACGACCCTATAGTGGCATATGGCAGCCAGGGTCCGGAGGCGACCCCTCCGGCCGCAGACCAGGACGTGAGCTTCACGAGCCGTGGGTCCAGGGTGCAGGCCCTGTGTAGCCCCTACCAGCCACAACTTCCAGGCGCCATCAGCGAATGGGGAATGAAGCGGTAGAGTCCATAAAGGACTGAGGGCGTACGTGACTAAAGTACGATGAGGTGCCAATTTGGGACTTCTCCCAAATTGAGAGGCACGGGGGGTGGGGACTCCAAAACGCGAAAAGGCGAGCCAGAGCTTGCATTAGCTTGTAAAAAGGTGTGCGAGAAAGGGCACCGATTTGGGACACTCCCCAAATCTAGAGGCGTTTCCAGAGCGCCAGAGGGCGAGCGTGAGCTCGAGCGTGCAGTAGCACAGGAAGACGGAGGCGCGCAGCCGGCTGAAGTGAGGCTCGATGAGAGGTGGGCTGGAACGGAACGGGGAAACCTGGATCTTTCCCTAATAAGGCTAAATACCTCCGAACAACGCTAAAAATCCCCCTTAAATAGGGAAAGAAGCAGGTGTTCGTCATCAGGTCATAAATTAAACGCTAAATATAAACCGCCTCACCGATCGCTCAGTAAGGCCAATCAGCAAGGCAGCTTTCCGGGGGAAAGATAGGAACCCTAACATAATTGGTCCGTATTCTTTGAAGTGCAGCTGTGTGAATGGAGCTCTATGGCTTCCCATTCTTTGCCCTGATCAGGGTTGGGTGTCTCCGGAACCAGTCCCCAAAATTCACAGGGCAGAAGCAAGTATACGCTGCAGGGCTGGGGAGGGGTTGCTGATTAACTCAACTCATTCGACCCAAGTCATCGTGGTGATGCATTTTAGACTACTGTGCCATCCGACTACCTGCATCTATACATCAGCAGATCAGTATCAAGTTTTAGAATAATTTAAGAATAGATGTTGAACTACATGATGGTGCCATGGGACCTCCTAGGAGCCACCATCATCTCATACCCATGCAATTCCACAGGGGACAGAGCAAACACTACACTAAAATGCTGTGCAACTAAGGATGTGTGAGTGTATTTGCATCTGCAACCACACTGATTTTTATTATTAAACTTTTGAAGAGCAGTTGACGTCATGCCTTATTATCTTGACATACAATGTTCTTTCATGTTTTCAGTCAATGATAAACGATCTAATAATCACCTTTCCCAGAAAGAGATTTCTGTTTGTCAGGAATGCTCATTTCCTGTCTGCTACTTGTGCATCAGGGAGATGAATGGGCATTTTCTAAAGATAAATGAGAGTTTTCAGTAAGGTCCAAGGTCAGTAATGCGAAGAATTATTTATCAAAACGTTGACACATTTTTTTTTTCTAGCTGAACCATGTTGACATAAGTTGGATTCTTAAAAGCTTATTGTACATTAGGCTCTAAAACTAGGGATATTTCATTAGGGGATATTGCATTTTAAAATATCCCCTCATTTTTGTGAGTTGTATATTTAATTAATAATATAGTGTAGAGTCACTATGGGTTCGCTTGTCCTCAGCAGGTACATTTTGGTGGCATACCATCCAATTATTATTAAAACTACTATTATACATTTTTCATTAGGCAGCTCAGGATAATTCATACATGTATTTACCAATATTAGGTCTATTTTTGAGTTCTTGTCCTCCCAATTTTCCTTTCCTTATCATATTTAGAAATGTTTTCTATGCACTCTTACACCAGGCTTGCTCAATTGGGGCTGCTGACCTAAACATTTTTAAAACTGCTTTGAAAGAATGCTCTATTATGAAAGTTTTATATAAAAAAAAACTTAAGTCAGTAGGATTTGGGAAGGGACAAGAGCTTTTAATGCAATTATTAACAGACTAGACTACATGTAAACATAATTATTGATTCAGACGGGATCTACAACAATTATCTGGGCTCTTATTTAGAGCAACTTACTGTTGCAAGCTTTCAGTAAGTAACAATCCAATCAACTGAGAATTAGGAGTCTTGTTCTGCAAGGTCCACTTGCTGATGCTGGGAATTGAACCCTCATCCCTCTGGTCAAACAACCAGTCCATGTTTCTCCTCCTGGACATTATAGTTCAGTACCTTTTTGGTTGAAATGTTCTTGGATGAACACATCAGCTAATTATAGTTTTCATGTTTCATCATTTAGGCATCTTCCGAAATCCAGTGTATATTCTGCTTATTTCTTTTTAATTTTTAGTCACTTTTTAGCTCTAAAATTACAGACTGTGGTCCTGTGCTTTAATGGTCAGGTCCACCACAGATCAGGTACTACTTGGGTGGTGGATCATTTTCAGCACTGCAGTGCCAGTGTTGTGGTGTGTTAGTGTGCTAAAACTGTTCACTCACTGTCCACTTTATTACCATATTGCCATATATTCACCATATACATATCCAAGCCGTTGTTGCACAGTTTGTTAGGCATTAATCCTGCAACGTCACTTCAGTGCTGAGAATGATCCACCACTCAAATAGAACCTGACCTAGACTGGTCTTGTGGGATTTCTGTCCATTACAGAACAGAGTAGAGGTGAATGGACTACGGGCTATAATTGTAAAACTTCGAAGCAGAATATAATCTGGAAAAGGAAAAACAGTTGAGGGATCATTTCCATGTTGCCTCGGCGTCTCCTACTGACCCTGCGGCAGTCGGTGTCTTACAAAGCATGCTTGCATCTGCATCCTTTATTTTTCTCTCTCGCTCTCTCACCATGCACTTGGTAGACAGACAATTTGATACTTGAGTGCCCATCACTGAGCGAACAATTCATAGCTAATAAGACAGAGGTGGTGCTATAGAAATGACAGGGTTCAAAATTTGTGAAATACCCGAGCAGTTCAGAGAAGGAAACATAAAGACATCAGATGACATGAGAGAGCGAGAAAACGAGAAATGAAACTGAAGCGAGAAATGGAGTGAATGCATAGAAGTAGATGAAATACAGGCACGCCTGCAGACGCTGGAAAAAATCTCATAAAAACATTCTCATTCGTTGGCAGCCCCCTCTCACCCTCCTTCTACTCTCCGAAAAATAATGACAGACATTCCTAAACTGACATCTATAATATCTTTTTTCTCTCCTTTATGTTCGCCTGTCCTGGTTTATTTGGATTCTATATCAGTCTGAATAACACTGGAAGGAGAACACAGTAGGTAGAGATGATGCCAAACAGCTGGTACTGGCAAACAGGGTTTGATTTTTCACCTCTGCTTGTTGCAGTTGTCTGGGTTTCCGACAGGGCTGTGCTGACAGGTAAACTGACTAACAGCCTAGATGTGTGATGGAAACCCTATATTCGTCTTTTAAGCCCAGTAATTGGATATTTAAAGACTTGAACGATCTTTGGAAGCAGCTGTTGTAGCCGTTAGAGTTTAAGAATCCCAGATCTATTTTTGATGAGCCAAGGCAAACTGAGACAGTGATGGATGGAGAAAAAAAGATGACAGAAAAAAGAAAGCCTAAAGAGATTGTGTGACCTGATTGGATCCCCACAATGCCGCTGTCACTTATGGATAATTGGTCCAGGCCTTTTTGGAGGAAGAATGACATTTCTGTGTTCTCTGTCAATCAGTGTTTCTAAACCAAACTTAGCCTTCACCCTGTCAGGATGCTGGATGACATATGAGAGCAAAGACTCGGGACTAGGGGCTGGGAATGGGTTACTACTAAATTAAAAAGAACGTGTTTCGTTTAGGAAACCTCAAGACGCAAGAATTCACCTGCTACAAAATATCAGACATCAGAATATCCCTGCTTTAAGGGACTGACTGTGCACGAAAGTAAAAGAAACAAATGAATACTAATGGATGTAAAAATAAAGAAAATGAGTGGTCCGGGGAAACAAATATGATCTAAATAAGGCAGGAAGGACTGAAGATAGTAAAGGAAAATAAAAACTAAAGCTCTTTAAAACTAGTTAAGAAAGAAATGCAGACAGACGAAAACACTGAAAGTATATATAATAATGAATTCAATGTGGAATGGGAAGGTGAAAGAAAGAAAACAATTATAAAAAACAATAAAATGTAAGAAGATAAATAGAATAAGAAAGATGGATTGGAATGGAGAAACTGCATTCATTTACTCAGGGTAATTTTAGTCAGGGTCTCGGGAAAGTTGGTGCCTAGCCTAGCAACACAGGGCGCACTTTGAAAACCCCGTTTAACCTAAAAGACATCTTTGGGTTGCGAGAGGAGTAATCCCAACCCCTGGAGTAAAGACCATAGTAAACCCTCACGAACACATGGAGGACATGCAAACTCCAGACAGGCCGAGCCTGGAGGCAGGATCGAACGCTGACTCTTTGAATTGTGGATTGACGGTGCTAACCTCTGAACCAGCGTGCTGCTGCCTGAAAAGGACGCGATTAATAAGTAAAAATAGGAAAGGAAGAAAGGAACGGTTAAAGACTGAAGGAAAAAAAAAGGAAAGAAAGTAAGGAATAGCAGTGTTTTTAGAGACATATTGTATGTATTGTAGGGCGGCGACAAGTGTTTAGAGCGGCCACTCTACTGCTCCAGATATCCCTGGTTTGATCCTGACCTTAAACTTCATCCTCCCATGTCCCTGTGGGTTTACTCCACATGATCTGATTTTCCTCTCACATTACAAAGATTAAAGGCAGCACAGGGGCTCGGTGGGGAGCACCACTGCCTCTCAGCAAGGTCCCGGGTTCAATCCCAGGGTAGAGAGGTCTGGGTCCTTTCTCTGTGGAGTCTGCATGTCCTCCCCGTGTCTGTGTGGGTTTACTCTGGATACTCTGCTTTCCTCCCACAGTCCAAATGCATGTTAGGTTAATCGGTGTCTCTTACATGGCCCTTAGTGTGTGACTGTGTGTATGACTGTGTGCATGACTGTGTGTGTGTGTTTGCGCCCTACGATGGATTGGCGTCCCATCTAGGGTTGTTCCTGCCCTGGCACCCAGTGTAGCCGCGTTGCCGGGGGCTGGCAAGGGGGTTGAACCACGACCCCATGTGAATTAAACGCAAGATTGAATGAAATACAAAGATTACCTGGATGCTCTAAGTTCCCCCAGTGTGAGTGTGTCTGACTGCATGTATCAATATAACATTACTGGTGTGAATAGCCATTGATGCTGATGTGACGTTAAATCAACAAACAAACCCCATCCAGGCTGTAGTGTAAACAGTAGGAAGGAATAGAAAGAAATGCATTAAATGAAAAATGAATCAGTGTCTGTGTTGGATGACTTTAGTCCAGCAAACACTATGTGAGAGATATAAAGCTGGATTTGGTGAAGTGTAGCAGAGTGAACACACTTCAGAGCTTAATTACACTCCTTTGAGAACATCTACCATCTCTCTCTCTCTCTCTCTCTCTCTCTCTCTCTCTCTCTCTCTCTTTCTTTTTTCTGGTTCAAAATGAGGCAGAGCTGGTTCCATCCTTATTCAAGTGGCTCAAGTAAACACTTTATACAAGCGACTATGTATTCTAGTTGATTTATGCACTGTTTGCACTGTTCACCTTGGCCCACAATTCTCCTCGTGAACACATTTTGTAAAGTAATTGCTGATTGTACAAGCCTGCGCTGCTGAAATCATTACACTGATGGGATGTATAAAAATGGTGGTACCACTACCCCCAAACATCTCTTCATCAAAATCAACCTCATCATGACATCACCCTTATTAACATCATGATCAGTCTCATTCTGCTCATTATCCATCTTCATCTTCATTGTCCTTACATTAGAATTATCTTATTCTTATCACAATGGTCATCATCATTTCAATTATCCTTAGATTCTCCATACTCATAATCATCATGCCTTATCACCATACAACTCCATATTCATCATCATCACCATATTCATCAGTCCTATTCTCATATTAATCATCACCATCCTCATCACAATCTTATTTCCCATATTAATCATCACCATCCTCATCACAATCTTATTTCTCATATTAATCATCACCATCCTCATCACAATCTTATTTCCCGTATTATTAATAATCACCATCCATATCACAATCTTATCTCCCATATTCATCATCATCATCACAATATTATTTCCCATATTAATCATCACCATCCATATCACAATCTTATTTCCCATATTAATCATCACCATCCATATCACAATCTTATTTCCCGTATTATTAATAATCACCATCCTCATCACAATCCTATCCTCATATTCATCATCATCACCATATCCTTATTGTCATTGGACCTCGTATGTACTGTTAACCTCACAATCAGTATCCTTGCCTATCCCATCCACTATTATCTTCTCTCTTAATATACTCATAATCTTCACATTTCTCATTTTCATCCTTAGATCAACAAAGTTAATTTCACAGGAAAATGTCAGTCTACATCCTGAACATCAATCAGTATAGAATATTTTAATAGAACATTGTCTATTGACACATGTGAGGGAGAGAGACCTATGACTCACCTGCAGTTAAATATAACTTGTAAACACCTGGAATGAGCGTGGGGGGGGGGGTGACGGGTAAGGTCAACAGTTACATATTGCAAAAGTCTCACCCCCACCCAGTGTGTGTATGTGTGTGAGCGCGGGAGAGAGAGAGAGAGAGAGAGAGATGGAGAGAGAGAGAGAGAGAGAAAGAGAGAGAGGGAGAGAGAGAGAGAGAGAGAGAGAAAGAGAGAGAGGGAGAGAGAGAGAGAGAGAGAGAGGGAGAGAAAGAGAGTGTACTCTGGAGCATTGCAAAAGGTTTCTCTGGTTTTACCGTTTGTAGGAACTGTGCGTTTGTGCGAAATGGAACACTTGTTTTATGTTTTATTCTCTAACTCACTGACAAATTCCTGTCAAATAGGTATTTTATGTGCAGCAATAATGACAAGAGAAATTATTCACTGTACACGACAACTGGTCCAGACAACAGAGAAGATGCTGCGTTTTTCAAGCCTTGATTAATAAAACTACTAATAACACACTAAAGAACACTGGTTTATATTCCTTTTTAACAAAACAACACTTAGGAAAAATCTATATTTTCAATCCCAGCTTTCATGTAGCTTGTAAATCAGATTTGGCAGATGATTAAGTCGAATCAGGTGTGACTGTGCTGGAATTTTTCAGATACTGCAGTGGAATTGCTGCCCTACGTGCTGACATAACGATATATAGACTTAAATAATTTAGATGTCTTTGTGTCGAGACGTTGTGAGGAGGTCATCAAGGTTAGAACAGGGAACACAACTATTGACAGGCCTCTGATAATTCAGCTTCTGTACTTTCTTCTAGCTAGAATGCCAAGTAGATGCACTTGAGCAACTTGCTTTGACTGCAAATCAATCACCAACCGTCATTAATAAATACACCATACGGCCAAAGGTATGTGGTCAGACTTTTAATAAGTTATCTATGTTATTTCATTGCACACATCTTCATAATATAAAGCAGTGGCAGTCCAGTGGGTTACCCTTCAATGCCTCTCATTAAGACTCCTTTGTGTATCCAGCAGACGCCTTTTTGAGAGGAATTGGAATGGCAACAGTGAGCCGATGCTCAACCTCATGGTCTCAGATGCATTTAAGCATTTACATTATTTCGCAGACGCCCTTATCCAGAGCGACTTACAATTCATACAGTCTTACAATCCAGGCCATTGTGGGTTAAGGGCCTTGCTCAGGGACCCAACTGTGGCAGAGCTGGGATTTGAACCCTGGACCTTCTGGCCCATGGTCCAGTACAATAACTGCTAGGCTACCGCAGTCCATGCCATGCCATACTATTACCTACGTATAAATGTTAGAGTTAACTTTAGGGAGAACATTTCCCCTATGTATGTCACTTCCAATCACGCACGGATCCCACGTTGATCCTGTAAACCACTTATATTGATTTAATCAGGATATTGGATGCCTCGAGTGTCTAAGCCAGCCAGCTAAGCCAGATAACATTCCTTTGTGCTTGCTATCTCTTGTTTTTAAACAGCTCGAGAAAGTCCTGCAGCAAAACATCTGATTCTGTTTTCTTTTCCCATAAATGCACACATTTGACCTTCGTAATTCAGGCAATGGCTATAAAACACCTACGACTGTTAATATCTGCTTTTACCGCGACAGTTAAGACGGCAACCAGAGCAGCAATGAAGCTGCTTGGGTGAACACGGGCGGAAATATGTTTCGCCCCCATGTGCAGAGTCTAAAGTTTCGGCACAGTTGGAAATTTACAGAAGGAGGGAACGCTTTGGGGTCACCGGGGTCTCTGTGAAAACAAACCATTTGGACGGCGTGGCAGGAGAAACGATTTTCTGTTCAACGCTGTTTAAACTTTGGCTTGAAGAAGGCAGATTTGTTCTTTTTGTTAATGGATGGTTATAGAGAGGAGACCAAAGTGTTAACTGTGGTGCAGGATCGGTTAAGATCCATAAGAAAATGGGCCATGGTTCGATCTTTCAGGATAGGGATTTAAACGTGGAGCACTGTTCAAAAGTCTTAGGCAACCATTAGATTTGTTGTTTTAGCAATGGTTTGACGATTGGATTGGAATTCGTACGTCTTAAGGAATCTCTCCCATTCATTATTATTCCACTCTCTGGGAGCCTTCAGAAAAAGGGGAAACAGGCCTGTTCCCCTTCGGCCTGCTACCCTTCCATAAAACATTCCAGATCAAGCTTCTCAGACTTGGCATCCCGATGAAGTTCCCAGATGCTGCTACTCAAGTGTGAGAAAAGCTCACTCGAAATACTCGTAGCCTACAGTACGCTGCTTCTGTTCTAAACCTAAAGAGCCCCAAAGAGACGGAGGAATAACTGCTCATCACAGATGTTCATCATACCATTGCTAAAACATGCTAAATCTATGCTAATGGCGGCCTAAGACTTTTGCTCAGCACATCCAAATCCACACTCACATGACCCGTTGAGCACAGAGCCATCCCGCTGAACAACAGCAGGCTGAAGTCAGTCATGGATTACCTGTAAACTGTAGGTTGACAACAAGATCAAGGGTTACAGGAGGTCTTGCACCACAGACTTTTTGTACTCTGGAGGAAGGTTACGTAAACAGGAAAATATCAACCGGAACGTTTCGACCTGCTCAGCAGAGCCTTTACATTTATAACTATCACTAATTCCTAACTTTATGGCTGGAATCTTTATCGAGGGCACCTCAGACATTTAAGGTTTGTTTTGGGTGGGTCGAGTGGCGCTCTTCTTTTACGTGGGGCAGGTTGACTCCTGATTCTTTTGCTTAGGCCGCACACACATTGCCGTTTCCATGCGTGCTAGCAGCGTAAGGTTTCTGATTTGTCCAGGACGCCGTTTAGTACAAAGACTTGTACTGAGGAATTGTTTTTTTTTTGTGTGTATTGTGTGCCTGGTAAATCATTAGTGTTACGGAAATGTTTTTTGCTTGGTCGCAGGTCACATCGATGGAGCCATACCTGTCATTCGATTGCCTGTGTTCATACATTTATGCCAAACACTGAGCTCCGCTGGTCGAAGCATATTTGGTATGTTGGTATGTTCTTTCAAAAGACATAAATACGGCCTGTGCAGGAAACGGAAACGTTGTGAAGTGACCATGGTATTGCACAGTCCATTATTCCCTCATATGCAGCTCTGGGGGGAAAAAAAACTAATCGTTATATATGATGCAGCACAGACACACCTGATTCATCCACTCGAACCAGATCGTATTCACTGATGGAAGAGTACAAGACATGAACGGTGCTTGATTTATGTAGGCTACTTTCCAAAGTGAAAATGTTAGTATTGTTATTTTAAACGATGAATATCAGCTTTTCTTTGTGCCAGTATTTCTCTCATTGAATCGAGCTCTGAAAACGCTGCATCTGCACCTTCTTTACCTTGCGTAGCTGCCATTTGCCACGAATTGCAGTCGTTGCTGCAAATAAAGGTCTTCAGAATTTGTCAGTTATTTATGGAGCAAAACAGTGCTACTCAAACACGATCCTCTAAATAGTAAACCAGATAAACTGAGAATTTTGTGGTGGACGCTTAATATATCCAGAGTACTGTATTAAGCCAATAAAGTGTGTGTTCATTAAGAACACTATTCACTGAGAATGAATTGATCACAGAAGGAATCTACATAAATCTGTTTAGGATTAGGCCCTAAATTTAAGGATTTCTCTATAATGACTGAAGCAGAAGGATTACGGAATGCAGTTTTATTAAAAGGAAAGTACAAAAGGAAAGAATAAACACACAATAGCTGCTTTCACTCCTTATTAACAGTCTTTATATCAGTACAGCGATGACAGTAGTCGATGAACAGAGACTATATACCAAATCATAACCTGAACTAACTGAGTAGCTGCTGAGAATAAACGGTGAACTTTCACCTCCCAATAAGTCCTGGATCGCACCTTTGCTCTATGACAGAAAGGGTGCTGACGGTTTCTTGCTCATTGCCCCGTTCAGTTTCTCACATCTCAGTCTGTAAGCGTCTCTCTCCCTGGCCAGGCGGTTGAGCTCGAGCTTCAGCTCCTCCACCTGAGCCACCAGGTTGGTCTTCTCGTGCTCCAGAACGTGCTTCTGCTGGACGCGCTTGTGCCTGCAGGATTGCGCGTAGCCGCGGTTCTTGAGCGTGCGACGTCTCTGCTTCAGTCTCGCCACTTCGTCTTTGCTGACGCCTCGGAGGTGGCGGTTGAGCTCGCGGACGGTCATGGACATGAGCTGCTCGTCTGTGAAGCGGCTTTCTGCACAGCCTACCCCGCGCCTCCTCTGCAGCTGCTGCTGCTGCGCACTCGGAGGGGGCCTCAGATGGTCCAAGCAGTGCGCGCTGGGAAACTCCGCCATGTATTCGTCATGCGCCGGGTCCGGGTATAGCTGAGTTTGGCACCGGTACGCTTCAAACTCTGCCGGGTGAACTTGTGCTTGGCCGTGAAGAGGAAGCCTGTAATCTTCTCCATGGTCTTCGGTCATGTCTAAAGCGTGAAGTTCGTGATGAGCCGGGTAAGCACCTGTGCTGATCGCCCAGTAGAGATCGTCAGCGCCTCTCGCGCCGCCGGGACTGAAGCCTGGAGATGAGGGCACGGAGCTGCACGGGGTGGTGGAGACCGAGTCCGGAACGCGCTCGCCGCACTGATGGATAAACGACCCCAACGACCCCAGAGCCTCCTGCTTCACCTCCAACCTCGCGACGTCAAAGTCGCTATAATCCAGGTTGTTGAGTTCCAGAAGCGCGCGCTGTTCAGCAGTCATCTTTCAATAGATCTAAACCTCATCAGTTCCGAATCGGTTCCGAGTGTTTATAGCCTGTCTGGGCTCGACCTCTCCTAAATAGACAAAAAAAAACACCAGTGGAAAGATCTCCCTAGCTGATGTCTGCTCTCGTCTGTGAAAGATCTACGCACACGCGCACAGCTTTAAGCGCAATAAAGCAACGCCTTCTTGTTCAGAACGTGATGTCACGTAAATGGGGGGTGGGGGGGGGGCAGGGGTAGGCTCAAACTTTTTTGGCCTCAACCTACCAAATCAAAACAAGCAATAGTTGGTAATTCGATTATTCTTATTGCAAAACGTGAATAAACCAGAAAACATGCATGATTATAACCCATGCCAACACATAATCTAAATGATATACTATTACACACAGCACAGACACCTTTACACCAGGAGAACACCCGCGCAGACACGAGGAGAACATGTAAAATGTCAGAGTTGTGGCACCTGTCCTCGGAGAACAAACGTGGTCAGGTCCTGGATGGCAGTCCATGTAAGGGCTGCATGCTAGAGGTCACTGATGTGATGCCCAACCTGGTACGAAGGCACCGCTGGGACATGAGTCCTTAATTTGACGTTAGCCTATAAGGCAGTTGCACCAACCAAGCACATTAAACATTTTATTAACGATTTAAGCATAAAAATTCTGTTTCCTCCCAAATTCCAAAGGCATCCGGTCAGTTGGTCCCTCCAAAGAGTCCCAGAGTAAGTGGAGTTGAAGAAAGGACATCCGGCGTAAAACCTGTGCCAGGTCTGATATGCGGATCACAGCAGTTTTGGCGACCCATAACAGGAGCATAAGGAGAAAAAAATAACCGTTTTATGTGATACATCTAACAGCACTCTGGCGACATTATGTGGACAAGTCATGAAATCGCACTGACAAGTAATGAGCACGTTAAATACAATAATTTCCCCCCATTGGCATATGATCTAACTAGACTAATACGAGACATAGGGGTCGGATCAGGGACTGTATAAAACGTAGTGTAGAGGGATTTGAGAGACGAGCTTAAAAATGAGAAACACCACAGCATGCCACGAAAAAAAACTCCAATGTACTCTACAGCCTTGAGATTTGCAACGTAACATGCAGGAACATGGAACAAGGAGCACGGAACATGCAGAATTCAAGCTCCATCACTCAGGTCTTGGGGAGGGACACAAGAGACCTGTAACAGGACATGAGACAGAAGCATGGCATTAGTGGATGGACACTGCTAGTCGAACTTCGGGCACCAGAATCATGAAGGAGAAACAGGAAGATGGGGAACAGTCACACACTCTCTTTATCCACTCTGTAAGAGAACAGCTTGTAATCAGCAGATCATGTGGCTCTTATACAAAGAGTAATATAGCCCATAATTAGCCTACCAATGTTTACTTGGTGGGCTGGTGGGCCTCTAAGTTAATAGATGATAACATGGCCTGTAAAATATCCTATATTATCCAGATCTCTAGAAATTTTAAAATTGTCTCAAAGAAACTATCTAGGTACTCAGTTGATATTAAGCAAGCCTACAGTGGAAAGGAAAAACTCTCTAAAATTCGAGGAGGAAAAAAACCTTGGAATATCAAGACTCAAAAATAGACTCATCCTCCTCTCCTTGGACAGAATAGATGTTATGTGTAAGAAATAGACTAAATTGTCAAAACAATCAATTTTATAATAATAGATTAGTGGGTCAACATTAGTGGGTGGTGTAGACAATCAGGGCTAACTGAAGAGTTTCCCCAAAGACAGTCAACCAGTTTTACCAACAAAAGCAAGTCCATTCAAGTATCACCAACTAAAAGTTTACCAGTCCAGCATAAAGCACCCTGTACCAAAGCCTAACAACATTTGGTCTTGCTACTTGGCAGAATCTTTTTTTTTACTATTTTATTGTTGATACAAAAACATACTAAACCATTGGTTATTATACATAAATACAGTTTAATAATTCAAAAGACCTGTCGGCGAATCTTTAAACTTTAAGTACACAAGACTACAAAATACATAGCTTACCCATAAAATTTAGCACTCTGTAGCTTAGCAACAGAATATGATTTGACTGTAAAAATCAGTTTTAGTTTGTAAAAGTCTAAAATAACAGACAGTCTCAATAATTAAGGAGTAAGTAAGAAATAATAAGAGGGGTCTGTAAATTAATAAAGAAAGAAAAAGCTGAATTTGTGCCTGGCTTTTGTCAATAACAGGGCTAGCATACATAAGCTACGCAACAACCGTTTAATGTTTTAAAACATTTTAGGAATCACTGATTAATAAATACTTGTCACGTACATGCTAAATGAAGTAAAAAGCAAAAGTGCAGTATTCATTTTCGTATTTCCGAATGACTTCTTAAATTCGCATGAATTCATTTTGAGTAGGTTCGGGCTGAACGAGATGGAGTCAGACTGTATTTCAGGTGTTTTTGTGTCAGTTATACATTGGGGTTTTTTTTTTTTAGCTAAAGAGGGAAATATTGATTTTAACATTTCATGATGGGCATCAGTTACAGAAATCAGTGCGGTACGTTAACTGAATCAGAACAACGGTTATCTTCATTTTCAAATAAACTTTCAACAATATGTCACTTCCGCCTGGAAACCTTCGCCATCTTGTACAGGCTTGGCTGCTGTGTGGAATGGTGTAGAAGTGGGAAAAAAACACCCTACAAATTGTTCATTTTCGAATAGTTTAACAAAAGAGAAAAAAGTACGTTCTCGGTTAAGACGCCCAGAAGCTGTTAAAGACAGCCCCGAAGCTTAGTCAGTGTTAAAGGGCGAAAGTGTAAGAGAAGTTCGAGAGATAGCTCCTAAACCGCCGGCTGCAAAAGCAAAGCGCAGGGCCACTGCAGCATCTGTGGCGCCAACAAGCAGCTTTTCATTTCCCCGCAGTACCGGCGTCGTTCAGGCTGGACCAGAGGAGAAGCAAGTCCATGAGATACGGAGAGGAAGCGCAGGTATTTTATTTCGTGTTTGCCTCCTGAAGTTCTTCGTGTTCGCACGTTTTCTCTCTGAACACCAAGCCATCCGCAGCTAGCCGACCACTACCTCAGCCTATCCGTTTTGTTCGCGTGCTCCTTGGGGGTAACTTGGCCAGAAACACGAGCGGCCTAGAGAAACGTTCAGGTTATCGACTTTACTCAGAAACGTTTCCTAAACCGTGTTCGGTATCGATAATTGGTTGGAGAAACGCAAGGCAGGGTGTTTGGTATTAACCGTGAGGATGCGAGGCCTGCTACCGAAGCGCTAGCGTGTATTGTTCAGCGCGAGCTAACCTCATTCGGCTACATTCATTGAACTAAATTCCGCTTAATAACGCTCAAAACAGCTGCATTGTTTGGCCCAAAATGGCACTGTTGAACAAAATTGAGCGAGAACAGACAACGTATCGTGTATTAAACAAAATGGGGTCATCTATATACGTTTATTAAAAAAAAAAGAACCTCAGTGTTCCGTACACTTTTGTTGCAACCACGCGTCAGTACAACCGGATCAAACCACTTTGAAGAGCCTGCATGCAGCTGACGCCTTCGATTTGTTCAGTTTCTACGGGTCACATTTCAAATTAAGGCCAGCATCACGCTTCATTCCGAGAGCCGTCACGGTAATCCGTACACCGTTATCAACTCTCGTTGTTTGGGGGGGGGGGGGGGTCGAGTCATGACTCTAATAAGGCAACATTTTTAGTTGGAATCAGGCAGGCTTAATGGTAACGGCAATCCGTACACTTTAAGAGCTTATCTTTCTACCTTATTGTTGTTTATGATTTAGAACTTTCTCACAGAAAATGCTCACAGATGCACTGTGGGTAACGTGGATACAGGATCGTGTATCCAGTCCACTTGTTTGATGGCACTAAATGGCTGGTGTCACAGTGTTCTGTACACTTTAGAGGACTGATGGGCAGTGTGTTATGGTTTGGTGCGTTAGTCTTGGAAGGTTGCACAGCGAATGGACGAGTTGGGAGAAGTAATCTGGGAAGTTCATGAACTCGTCACATTACTTTTGACCAGTGTAATGGGCATGCGAGTGGTAAAACCAATACAAATCAAGCTTATGATATGTAATCGTACTTAGGGTTTGTACTATAGTGTACCAGTTTGAACTAAATAGCCAGGATATTGTCCACTCAAACCATAATACGAGTTTCAGTCCCTCACCCGCTCGTACTTTTGGTACTCCACTCTCCCAGATGCTCGGCGTCAGGGCAGCGGCCTTCTGACTGTCCTAAACAGCAGGGACCGAGCGAGGAGACCTGAGACGTCACCGTGAAACGCGTTGCAGCAAACAATGAGACTGAAAGATGCTATTGGATTTACTAAATAGAAAGTAATAAACGCGTTCTGCTGACGTTGAACTTGCAGACTTGTCCGGATGTGTCAGAAAGGAATGATGAATTGTTTGACAGCCCTCGTAACTAACATGGTCATCATCTGTCGTTGTCATCACACAGATTTAAGTTCTTTGCTTCAATCTTTTTTCTTTTTCTTTTTCTTTTTTAAACAGAAGAGATGTTTCAGCTTCCGGTGAACAACCTTACTCGGCTGAGGAAAGCCAGGAAGAAGGTCAAGAGACTGTTAAGTGACATTGGCTTGGATTACTGCAGGGAACATGTAGAGGTAAATAAAGGGCTGAACCCTGAGCACTTTCACTTTATGTAAGTTTAGCAACAATCCAACGAATCTATAAAAAGAGAAGTATAGAATAAAGGAATGCTAACTACATAAAAATAAACGTTTGCTTCTGGAAATCCCTTTCAGGTTTACACGCTATAGTCTCAGACCGATAATACATGTTATGGAATAAAGATTACTTAAACGGAGCCCTCCACATTTTAATAACAATAGGTCGAACTTGTTTTACGCCTTAAGCTCGAGGATGCTGACATTTTCTCAAAATCAGTCTCTGTTACTTGTAAGGCAGTAATTCCACTGCAGTATGTGTTCAGTTCCAGCACAGGCACACCTGATTCTACTTAATAACCTACTGAATATCATCTGAACCAGTTCTGATTGAACTTGCGCACAAGATGCATAAAAGCTGGGGTTCAAATAGTGATCTATGAACTTTCACCAAGTTAAAACGTACAGTTTTGTTTGTTTGTTTGTTTTTTTTTTTTTTTAAAGGAGTTGAGCTTGATTGAGTTAATAAAAACATTTAAAACACTTTCTTTTGACCAGCTGCCATTTAGAGTGAATAAATGCCATTGAAATGATTGATAATGAGTTATTTGTGGAATAAAACTAAAAATGTTCCCTCTCTCCCAAACACCTGTTGTTCCTACAAAGTAAAACTAGAAGCGGATTATTTTCAGTCCTATTTCTTTCAAGAGTTGTAAGTGCGGAAGTTATGGAAGCGATCTTTTTTTCCTTTAACCTGACACTTCTATTGATGCTTCAGCTTTATTGCAGTAATTCTATTCTAAGGTAAGTGTAGACTAAATATAGAGATTGTCAGCTCGTGCTGCATGTTTACAGAAGCCAAACACCACTTCTGTAGATGGTAGGTTTTTGTACGCAAACGAATCAACTCATTAGAAACGTGGTACAATGGACGTGGTTGTTTAAGAGATGGATGTTATTTTACTGCTAACGTCTAGAGCTTCTCCACACTTTAATATCACGTGAAGAGATGCACGGTGTATTTCTTGAACCGAGCAAACTGAATGGAGATGCATGAACAGACATGAACAGACCAGATATTGGTTCTGTAGGTTTACAGGACTGATTGTGACTGGCATTCCTATCTTCTCACTGTAACCAGACCATGACAGCTGTCTCTTATTTATTACTTTTTAATTGGTACCTTTTTCTAAACTTGCGTCATCACTTCTGAAAATCAACCTCGAACTGGAGTTCTAGGTTTTGAAAAAAGAACCCAATGTTCCTTCTCGTCTCTGTGTTTTTCCTTAATCACCTCATAATGAACACCTCTATAAAACAAAAATGCACGGTACACACAGGTAGAAGTGCGAAGTGCAATTTAACGAGTTATTAAATGCATCCTGTGCTGCTTGGGATGCAATTTAAGTTGAACCCTAAGAGATTTGGGTCTATTTTGCCTGTCTTTGAACGCTAATATTCATTGCCTCACTTTGTACAGTACCGTTTTTTTTGTGTGTATGTTGGGACTCTAGCGTTTTTCTCAGGTGACCTACCTCCTGCACTGGAGCTATGTATTCCTCCATAAACACTACAGCTTTAAGGTTTTGTTTTTAGCGAGAACAGCCGAGCAAAGACAGGAAAGGGTCCTTGTTCTTTCACACAGTATCTTGTTAATCATTAATATAATTATTAATATTCTTCACCCATTTAGGATTACAAAGACTTTGATCCTGATGAGTTCTATACCAAACATTTTTACCTTGATGTATGTTTGTGGGATCCATCCTGGACAAAATCCCAGGTAAGTCACTTCATCTACTAGTTTGTTTTTTTTTTTTGTTTTTTTTGTTTAAACCAGACATACTTGGATTCTAAACAGAATAAAATTGAGACAGCCCGTCAAAGGCTTGTAGGTCTGAATTCCAGCACAGTTTGTGTCGTACTGACCTTTGTGATTAACTGGTGGGGGTCAGTTGGGTGTTTTTGGGGTGCAAGTTAGTAAACTGAGCTGGAACGGTCGAGGCTGGAAACACACCCCTGCCTTCAACTAAAAGTTCTCTTTCTGTGTGCCCTAGGACTACAGAACGAAGCAGTTTTGCTGCTCCGAGTGCCCCTTTGCTTCCAAGTATTTCTCAGCCTATAAGAATCACTTCCGCAACGTGCACCGGGAGGACTTTGAAAACCGCATTCTTCTTAACTGCTCTTATTGCATGTACAGCGGAAACAAGCGGACCCTCGAGACTCATGTCAGGCTTTTCCACGTGCCTCAGACCACAACCCGAGCGGGTGTCGCCGGCCCCCACGGGGCTGTGGCAGCAGCCAGGGACGGCGTACGGCTAGACAAACCTGTGGCGGCCGAGAAGAAGGAGCTGCCGGTGTACTACTGCAAGAAGTGCAACTACCGAGACCGACTGTACAACGTGGTGCGCAGGCACATCTACAGGGAGCACTTCCAGCACGTGGCCACGCCTTACGTGGCCAAAAACTCAGAGAAGCAAGACAGCAAGGAGATGACCCCAGCGAACAGTCACGGCATTCGCTGCAAGAGCTGCCACTTCCTGCCGCGCTCGTACGAGGCACTGGTCCAGCACGTCATAGAGTTCCACGAGCGCATCGGTCACCAAGTGACGGCCATGATCGGCCATACCAGCGTCATCGTGGCTCACTCTCAGGCCAGTGTGGTCCAGAGAGGGGCCACCATCACCCCGGGTGCGGTTCCTCACATGGTGCAGACGGTGAATCGTTTTAATATGTCGAAGGGTATCGGGATGTCCATGGGGAATCATTTCAAACCCGGAGCCGCAGGTAGTCCCGGCCAGCCGGTGCGCGTTACGCTACCTGATAAGGGTCTGATGTCTGGCCCGGGTTCGCAGTCCCATACGGGAAAGCATGTGGGTGGCTTCGGGGTTGGAGCTTCCCATGGCAACGCGACGTTCTCCCCCTCGATGAAGTCCTTAAATCTGTCCGCTGCTGCCTCCACCTTGACGTCGTTGCAGGCCAAGAAGGTTTCGGCGACCGCGCTGAACACGTCACAGACGCAGAAGTGGAAGATTTGCACCATCTGCAACGAGCTCTTCCCCGAGAGCGCCTACAGTGCCCACTTTGAAAAGGAGCACCAGGCCGAGAAAGTGCGGGCCATGGCCAAGTACATCATGAAGATCCACAACTTCACCAGCAAGTGTCTGTACTGCAACCGCTATCTGCCGAGCGACTCCCTGTTGAACCACATGCTCGTCCACGGGCTGACGTGCCCGCAGTGCCACGCCACGTTTTACGAGGTCGAAAAGTTGGTAGCGCACAAGCGCCAAGTACACCACAACGAGCCGGGCGACCCGTCTGCCAGCTCTCCGCTCACATTCGACCTCACCCTTCAGCAGGGCAGTCCTAAGAACATCCAGCTCATTGTCACTACCTATAACATGAAGGAAGCCCCCGAGTCGTCCTCTGCTGCAGTGCAGCCGTCAAACAGCACTGCCACCAAGACCGCAGCCAAAGGGCCGGAAAAGTCCAGCGAGTCCTTGCTCAGGAACGCGTCTCAGTCTTTAGCGCCCCAGAAAAGGGAGGTGGGCAAGACCCTCTGCCCGCTCTGCTTCACCATTCTCAAGGGTCCCATTTCCGACGCGCTCGCCCACCATCTGCGAGACCGGCACCAGGTGCTCCAGACACTTCACCCTGTGGAGAAAAAGCTCACTTACAAGTGCATCCACTGCCTGGGCGTGTACACGAGCAACATGACTGCATCTACCATCACCCTTCACTTGGTGCACTGCAGGGGCGTTGGTCAGCCCCCGAAAATCCAGGGCAGCAAATCCATCTCGCCTCTCAAGAGAGAGCTGGTCGCCCCGGACCAGTCTTACCCCAAGAAGAGGAAGATGGTGGACCAGGGTCGGTACTATCCCACGGCCTTTGTGGAGAAGCCAGACGAGCCCGTCGTTCTGGCCATGGACCCCAAAAGTCACGCCGATGAGTCGTACGAGGCGCGCAAGGCCTTCCTCACCGCGTACTTCAACCAGCGCCCGTATCCTTCACAGCGCGAGATCGAGAAGCTCGCCGCCAGCCTTTGGCTCTGGAAGTCCGACGTCTCGAGCCACTTCGCCAACCGCAGGCGTGCCTGTGAGCGGGATTTTGCCAGGCGTAAACCAGCCGTGTTGCTCGGCTTTAACATGCGCGCCGTGAACCAGCTCGAGCACGACATGAACTTTGACGCCCAGTGGCTCTTCGCCGTCAACGACGAGGAGAAAAGCGGCATTTCCAAAACCTCAAAAATGAGGCTCAAGTCTCCGCTTGGCTTCTCTGTCGAGGAGGGCGCAGTTAAGAGAGAGACCTTAAGCACCGGACAGCCTAGTCAAAGCGAGAGCGCTCTAAAGCCGAGCCCTGGCTCGTTCGTGGAACCCATCGCCATCGACTCCGATAGCGAATCCGAGCAAGCAAACTCGCCCATAGTCGGTAATACGAAACTAGAAACCCAGCAGGGAGCTCTGTCAAGACCCACTGAGGTTCAGACTCAGACAGAAGGTGCAGCGGAGAATCAGAGGGTGTTGTATGACAGCGATGGGAGGGTGAGTAGGAATTGTACCGGTCCTGAGGCAAAGAGTTTGGACGGCTCTGTGTCTGGCTCCAGTCCTGAAGAGGCGTCGTGGTCGGGTGGTACGTCTCCTGACGAGAGTCGCTATAGTACAGCCGGTCGGTTTGAAGAGAAGGGCAAAGAGTTAGGCTTGCTGGGCAGGTGATGGCTTTACGTTCCCAGATCAGGCTCAACTCAGACTCAGTTTTGGCATCCTCATTACCTCAGTTTGACCTTTAACCAGATGAATAGAGCTGAAACGAAATGTAGACGAGTACAAGCCCGCTCAAAGATCTGTTTACTGTTAACTTTCGCGCCGTGGACCCGCAGGAGGAATAAACTGTATTCCTTTTCTTCACCTCTAGTTCCCCTGCTGATTTTTTTTTTCCTGCCCCTTGTATTTAATCACACAGCCAATGGAATTGTAACAGAGCTGTTAGGTCTCTTTCTGTCTGACAATAAAAATTAACGTTGTAATTTACTATACAGTGCTCGAATATATTTTTATGACGATTGTCAGTAGATTTAATACTTGATACGTTTCCAATTTCAAGTCAAAAGTCCTACTGAACCAAATGCCCCGCGTTTCAGTAGATCCTGTAGCTTTAGTCGTTGTCTTTTTGAATTTTCGTTATTAAACCACGTCATGTATTTCACCTTTTTGATACTGATGTACAAAAAAAGATGGTTGTGATACGGATGGTTTTTTTTTTTTTTCTTTCTGGCAAGTGCCGAGTCATTTGCGCTTCCACACTATGGTAAATCAGTACCAATGTTTTTTTTTGTTTTTGTTTTTTTTTTGTTCTGAATTTGAATAAAGTTAACTCAGTTTAATGAGTGTTCATTTAGTCGTTAACATTAGACGTAAAAGCTTCCTCATTAAGGAATCCAATTGTGCTGATTGTTTCAGCTATCTATATTTATCCATACAGGGTTAATGTAAGGCTTTATCACCCTTTCTGGAAGTCTTGATTAGTGTTGATATTTGAGCTCATGATTGTCATAAAAGATAGTGACCAACGATTTGATTGTGTTTTTACACCCCTTTTACACTTTATTAGTGGTCCTGTATGCTTAATAATAGTGTAACACGATTATAAAGTTATATCAGGGGCTATTTCATTCTGGGATATCCCATTTTAGCAGTGTAGTTGCATGTAGGCCTCTCACAGTTGAACCTTGAGCTAACAGATTGCTTGTCCTATAAAGAATTTCTGTGACTGATTTGTCTGTTCGTTTTACTAGAAATGAGTATCAAATGCTGATCACTGTTCAAATTGATGCACTGCATGTGCAGGCACCCAACAAATCACACAGAGGCATGGAAAAAAAAACACAAAGCAAGACAAAACTGAAACTGAGAAACAAAACTCGTTCTACCAAAAATAGAAACAACTACGAAGGTGACAAAAATGGCAATGTGACAGTAATCCGCGCCAGTTGTAAAGTTCAGCTGTATTTGTTTTTGTTAACCTTGTTGTCTTTCTCTGATTCAAATGTAGTTGTTACCCCAGTGCACTCGCATCACAGTCTGCATAATTCTAACTGTGAAAAAGGAGCACAGTTCTACATAACTGCGATGATTGTCGTTTAATTGTGATCCGATAATTAGGCACTAACCGTGACAGCCGTAGCTCTGACATTGTGCCCATCCTGATAACCTATGGAAATTCAAGGCTTTGTTCAATCCTGACTTTTACAGCAGTAAATAAAAACTGTAACCAACACAAGAATTGGGGGGCAGTCTAACATTGAGCTCATTTATATAACTTAAGGGGGACAACAGTGAGATTTCGATCTGGTAGACTGGTGAGACATTTGTCACTTGTAAATGTAAGTGCCAGGGTTCAAGAACTGGGTCTAAAACCACGCAGTCAAACCTCGAATATAAAAATGTCAGAGACGTATCCAACGTTCCTGTGGTTCTTTAAAAAAACAAAACCAGAAACTCAGGAATGTTTAAGGTGGAAAAGTTTATTCTGAAGGCCTGCAAATGTTTTGGGAACTGGACCTATTCTGTACTGGCCTCCTTCTGGAGAGACTTGATAACGTATGATGCAGGGTTCTCCAGCATGCGTGTGCCTTATCTTTTAGCTCAACTCTAAAGTGGAGTCGTGTAACTAAATCATTTATTAGATAATGCACAGGCGTCATTATTGGTTTAGAGAACCAAGAAACTGCTACTACTTCTACTTTAAATTGCTGTAGACGAAAAAAAATGAGTCAGCGTATTATAGACGGCAGCATTTCTAGGTTTTTTGGGGGCTGAAACTGAAATTCTGATTACGGAGAACCTGAAACCGAAGGGCTCGTGCTTAAAACACGAGTTTGTGAGCATGTTTTTGAAGGACACCTCTCGTGAGCAGTGCTTATAGATCTCTTTCCCATCTCTGGAGACGAAATGAAATGAAATGAAATGATTCCTCATGGCTGTCATTTTCTTTGCCGCTCAAACTGAGCCGACTGAGTCTGTGCTGACTGGTGCAGGAGAGTAACGGAAAACTGGTTTAACTACACTGATTCTCATTACCATAAATTAGTTTGAGCGTGCCACTGGATTTTACTGGATTTTTAATTAACAATCCTATTTAAGACCTCTGTTATCAGTGTTCTGAGCCCAGAGCCTCTCATGAGCCCTGACCCAACTGTCCCACATTTACTTGATCACATCAACTGCTTTTTAATCTCTTTCTTTGAAGCATATAATATAAGGGTGCCTTGTTTACACATCATCGTCTTTTTTTTGCTCAAAAATTCATACGTGACACACGTTGGGCATAAGCATTTATTAGTGGTGGTCGAATACGTTTGTCTCACCGCTTGTAGGTACCGGGGTTTAAATCCTGGCAGCGTTTTCGGCTGGGTTGGGAATTGCGTGTGGATATTAATCATCTGCCTGATAGAAGGGATGGGATCGTCTGCAGTGCTGCAACAGTGGCTTGTCCACTGCCTCTGCAAAAACAAAATCTGAAACTTGCTCAATGTGTTTGTGTGTGTGTGTGTGTGTGAAATAAAAACCTGAATGCATATCTTTTTGGAACAGGACATGATCAGAATGCTGGCCCTGTCGCT
Organism: Parotocinclus haroldoi; assembly: GCA_034779995.1. Lineage (NCBI taxonomy): Eukaryota > Metazoa > Chordata > Actinopteri > Siluriformes > Loricariidae > Parotocinclus > Parotocinclus haroldoi. The sequence goes on along the minus strand of JAUZST010030468.1, from coordinate 32,536 downwards.
GCTGTACCCGTGCACATTGGTCATTTTTCTGTTTAGATGGAACTGCTGGTGATCATGCACAGTCGTTGCATCGTACATCCAGCAGACTTTCTCTGCATTCAGCCCCAACACTGTTAAAGTGGAGCACCAGCAGCCCCGACCTTCGAAATGCTGCCCACTGAGTCTGCATTTAAAACAATGTAGCGATGCTCCCTCAAAACTACAGATAATGAAACCCAGCTGGGTAAAAATGACTAGGAAGCCATTTCTCGTGATGAAACACTTTTGTTACTTAACATACTGCATGCCTGAATGCAAAGTGGACTTTAGTCAAATTCTTGGAATAAAAAAAAAACTTGTCTCGTTTTGAGTGCCTAAACTTGTACACATCTGCATTTAAAAGGCGTAAAAATAGAGGAGAAAATGAGACAGAGGGTGTCAACTGATGTTTTCTAAACGCCTGCTGGGTTGATCCTGTGGTTAGTAATCTCTTTTTGTCATTTGGTGCCATTTCCCTAATGCATGGCTGGCCGTTCCACCCGATGAAACTCGGAGGAAAACAAAAAAATAGCACCCCACCTGCAACTCTGCAGACTCAGCAATCTGTAGCCATGGCTCCTACCCTGTTACATTTCAGTGTATCCTGATTTGTTCTCCTAATGCACAGCGAGCATCGTAAACATAATTCTCAGACGAGGGCCAGACTCGAATTCGTTCAAAACGTTCAAAATGGAGTCAACAGCAACAGGAACATCATTAGTGTGGTGGTTGCCAATCACCTTTCAGCACGATGGGTCAATAACCGATACTGATCAGCGTCCTGCATCCTGCACCCTCGCATACTGAAAGAGCAAACTGCTTTAATAATCCAATAGATAATAATAGATTTAATTACCTTTAATAGACCGTAATAGACTTAGGTAATAGATTTATTACCTTTTTTTAAAAAAAAAACTATCTGCACAAAGCCAATGCAATATGGGGTTACTCCTGATGTTTTAGTCTCTTGGTGTAAAGATAGTTTGTATGTCCACGTTTACATTTATTAACATTTATGTCATTTAGCAGACGCCCTTATCCAGAGTGACTTACAATTGCTACAGTTTTACAATCCAAGCAATTGTGGGTTAAGGGTTTTGCTCGGGGACCCAACTGTAGCAGAAGGGGGAATTGTACCCTGGACCTTCTGGTCCATAGTCCTTAACCACTAGGCCACCACAGTCCAGTTTCAACTAGGAGCCGCAGGGACATGTGACAGAGGGGGTTTAACTTCACAAAATATCCCTCTGTACTTTGTGCACACTATTGAACTACTATTCAACTCTCTCGTTTGTTCAATTACATTTTTACAAATTGGTCGATACCAATACAAAGCTTATAAAGCTCTGTTGTTCCCTATCCCACCACGGAAAACCTCCCTCACTGCTGTATCCAGATGTTTTTTTTCTTGAACGTGCATTTATGACGTTTGACCCCATACAAAAGTGGGTAAAAAATCAAAACCAGGCCAAGGAATCCTGCTCAGAAGAGGATGGGTTCCACTTTTAAAATCATTTCTTTTTTTTAATGTGTGTTGCGTTTTTTCTTCCCGTTATTGCTTCTGGCTGCTCATATGGGCCTTCCACTTAGGTTTGGTAACCTTTGTGCAAAATTCGGTTATTCTTTTTTTACCCCCGCTTCTGCTTGTGAGTGTTGCAGAGTGGGCTCTGGAGGTGGATTGTTTGTCACCTCACTACTGGCAACACTTCACTACGTGTTTTTTATTTTTTGTGCAACTTTTCTCACTGCCTTGCCGTTACCATTTGTGCGTTTTCTTCTTTACTAGAAGCTTTACTAGATTTCAGTAAATCCCTGGACAAACGTGCACTAATATTTGCTCAGCCATGACCAGTATCCGTGCACGCTGTGCGAGGGCAGTACACACACAGAAGCACAACTCGCAGCTGTGAACACTTGAAATACTTTCAGCGCTTCCAGCTCTAGGCTTCATTTGCATGTTTGTGTTGTTTGACGTCGACGCTGAATGAATAATGGCTATATTATAACTGCAGGCAGGACTTCAGTGCATTCAGTGTTATCTGTACACCACATCGAGTGGGACAGTTCTGGACATTTAAATATCGTTCACGCAATGGGAATTGGAAAAAAATGACCTGGGACTCTATGGGACCTTTCGGAAAATGCGTTATAATGTAGCCTTTTGATGTGCTGCATGTGAAATCCCGTCAGAAAAGTTCACAGAGGTTGCAATGGTTGATAACTGTATTACGACCTCAAGCATCACAAGATTCACACCCGCCGATGGATTTAAGCAAGATTTAAAAAAAACAAAAAAAAAAAACACATTGTATTTACAGTTGAAGCCTTTCCTTATCCTTCGTTATAAAATTTGGTCCATAAGCATGAACCTGCTATCACACCAGCGTTGGCACCATGCCAGTGTTTGGGTGGTGGGAATAGGGCAGGCTGGAAGAGGGTAAGAAGTGTGTGCCAGAACTGTAGGAGAGCAGGGGTCCTGCGGGCAAGGAGTAGGGGCCGGCATGCTCTTCCGGGGCCACTGAGTGAGCCAGGTCAGGGAACATTTCTGCAGCGCCGCTCTTCTTTCCTTTCTTGTTTCTGTTGGACACCTTGCGGTTGCGCGTCTGTATGCCTTCCTTCTTCATGGCCAGTGGCCTGTTGACCTGTCGGGAGATTGAAGATGATTAGTCATCATGCGTGCCTCGGTTCTTCTTTAATACTTTCCAGAGTTATGTCACTCCTGCCAATATTGCCTCACTCTTGCACACCCTTACACAGTGCAGGTAGAGTTTGTGGGAACCTGGCCGGCAGTTTTATCTTCTTTTCAAATCTATTCCCATGAACACAAGGCACACGCGTAAACCAGACCATTCCAAGGTTGTACCCGATGGTCGGTGCACGCGACCCCAAACCAGATTTCATATCCTACCCGTATTGGTGGTGGGCTAATCTATTATATGAACCAAACATGATCCGAAATACTGATTTGTCTGATCACAGTTCACGGTTCCACGGCCCATGCTGGGTGTGTCCAAGCACAGCGAAGCAGAGAAGTTGATGCCTCTTTAGAACGTGGCTAATAGAAGGGTTCTTTTTTGGTGGCATTTGTGAATGTGATCTTTGTAATTCATTACTGGACCTACATTGCCCACGTCCCAACTTTTTTTTGGAATGTGTTGCAGGTCAGAAATGCAGGAATGGATGTTCATTAACCACTGAAATGGAGTTGGCTGCATAAAATATGAAATATCTTTGGTTCATACTGTGCAACGCAATAAGAGTCAAAAGTAAATGGAAAGAATATTGCATACCTCCACAACTTGCTTTAGATTTTTTAGTTTCCATAGTATACATTCTGCGAGTGCCTAAAAAGCAACGTGCGAGACGTTGCAATGGTTAAACAGGAGGCTTTAAATATTTTGGCAGTGATGTATGTTAGTACAGCAAGACCTCCTACACATATGAGAGACTCACTTGAGTGACTTGTCACCTGCTAGTGGTGGTGGCAGTAAAGTTACAGTCCAGGAACCCTGTTTCCGGAGCTTTTTCTTGTACAGGACCATCATAATCATACTTACGTTGTGCAGTTTAAAGTACAAGCCGCAGGCGTTGCAGACAGGTTCCCCATTGGCGTTGCGCCTCCACAGCGTGGTAGTGCTGGTCTGACAGTTGGCACACTGCGTCCCAGCACGTTTACTCACAATCTACAAAAAAAAAGACACAGCGCCCATTAAAGCGTCAGCGTGCTAATTTCTGGAACTAGTCAAAACCCTGAACGCTACATACCAGTCTCTTCTTCGGCCTAATAAGCGGTCTGTTCTGGCCGTTCATCTTATGGTAGAGGCCACAGGCATTACAGAGATAATGACCTGTTCCGTCTCGTCTCCACAGAGGGGTGGCGGTAGCCCCGCAGTTCACACACTCACGAGCCTCTGTTTCAACAGAGCACACTGTTATTTGTATGCAATCTCGATCTGCATGCATCAGTGTAAAACGCTTTAGCCGGCACCACTGTCTCTTGGTTTACCTGGCGGCGAGAGTCTCATCTTGTTGCGTAGCTTGGGCGAGAACGAAGCAGGGCTCATCCAGGCACTGGGGGTGGAATAAAGGGCTGCCGTGCCGTAATCCGGCGACGACATCACATAGGAGCTGTATGGCCCTAGCATGTGCGAGTGGGACGACGGAGTGTACAGACCGCCCGCAGGCGAACTCAGGTTGAGAAAAGTACCTCCACCGACGGGGCTCAGCCTCTCCGTCTTGAGATCGTCTTGGACCCGAGGGCTTTCTTTGCCTTCGCGACCTGGCGAAGGGAAGTTCTCCTTGGGAGAGGTGAAGGAAGAGGTACTGCTGGTTGGGTATAGAGGAGGGGACGGGTGAGGGTAAAGTGGCGCTTTTGTAAAAGGGCTGGCCGTCCATCCTGTTGAAGAAGCGCTGTACGGAGAGGTCAGTGCATGCCCCCCTGCACTGTCAAGCCACTGGAGGTTACCAAGCAGCGACGGCGATGTGTAAACCTGCCGAACTGCAGTAGATGAGGAAACAGGAATTGTTTGTTATTGACGTGTATGTTTCCAGAACCTCCTTCATCAGCAGGGTAGTTTTGGTACAGAGTATGACAAATTATTAGCTTATTATGTGGTTCGAGTTGATGAATGAGCATCTCGTGAACTTCAGCTACTGCCTATGATCTTTACCTATTCTTTACTGTTAACGCTACCTCACCTGGGCTGGTCCTGAAGGCAGACGGGGCTCTGCTCTGGCCAGTGGCAAAATAGGGTGGCAGGCTGGCAAAGTCTGTGTCTGAGCCAGAGAAGAAAGGCTCATCCTCATCCACGGTGGGTAGGAGCCCCTGATCTACCGAGAAGCTGGCCAGTGGGTCAGCGGTTACCAGGTTGGGAGAGACCCACCGTGCTGGTTCGGATGAATTCTCCATCGTTGATGATTCTGAAATAGAACATTTTTTGCACTGGAGCATTGTCTCGAAGCAGCTTTACAATTTTCGATTATTTTCTCATATCTAAGTCCAATCCCAAACTGAGCAGGTCTAGGGCGACAATGGCAAGGAAAAACCCGCTGAACATTATATGGTATACTCTTGACTGGACATAAGGTGTATTTTGTTCAAGACTCATTCCCGAAAATATTCATGACCATGCAGGTCACAGGCTCAGAGCCAATTCTTTGCTCAAGCAGGTTGGTGTTTTTAATGGCACGAGTGAATTTGTAGGGGCAGACCGTGGACTCACAGTGCTATTCTTACCACTGTCTTGTCTAATGCTGTGTTTCAACATTGCGACGAAGTAGAATACCTGCTGCATTTGCTTTAAATCTCTATTTTCCTGTAAGTGCAACAGACTACAATCAATGAACAGACAGCTTCCCTTTATGAGATGCTTATTTGCCTGTGGTTGAAAGTAAACACTAAAAATACATTCAGTGCCCCCAGATTAATCACAGCCTTCAACAACAGGCCCTATTGGCTGACTTTTGCTTCTTCAAGAGTCCCAAAGACTGAAACCTAATGTAGCCATGTGTTGATATTATCATTCAAATAATTAATATTATTATTCCCAAATAATAATTAAGACTGTAGTAGCTTAGCGGTTAAGGTACTAAGAAGGTCCAGGGTTCAAATCCCACCTCTGCCAAGATGCCACAGTTGGGCCCTTGAGCAAGACCCTTAACCCACAATTGCTTGGATTGTAAGATTAAATCAGTTGTAAGTCACTTTGGATAAGAGCGTCTGCTAAATGCTGTAAATGTAAATTACAAATGTCATACACAATTCAATTTTATTTATATAGCGCTTTTTACAATGTTACATTGTCTCAAAGCAGCTTTACAGTAATATATACTCTTAAAAGGCCAATCCCAAGTTGAGCAAGCCTAGGGCGACAGTGGAAAGGAAAAACTCCCTAAACTGGTAGGAAGAAACCTTGGGAAGACCAAGACTCAACAGGGGACCTGTTTTCCATAGTCACACACTGGCAGTAGAATGGGTTGTCCTGGTCCTGACTCTCAATGGGACACGTTTATAGGTTTTTCGGTTCAAATTCATTGACAACTATCCCACCCCTATGAGAAACCTTGAAAATGCACTGGAGTGCCAAAAATGACATCAGCGTATTGGATGCCGACCTCACAGTCATGTTCCAAAAGTTAGTGGAAAGCCATTTTGGAAGCGCAAAGACAGTGACAGGCAAACTTTTTAACTGTCCCTATAATCTATTGTGGTCTTTCTCAACAAAGCATTTGCCTTATGACAACCGTAAAGCGTTTTACATTGCTGTGTGTGGTTTCAGTATTGTAATAAGCACTTATAAAGACCTTCTCTTCTCTCACTGGGCTGTGCTTTGCTCTTGAGGCCCATATGAGTCTGTAAGACACGAGACAAGCACTTGAGAGTATCAGACAGGTGGAATCGGTTATCGTCATTACACAGTAAAAAACAGAAAGTGACTAATACCACTGTATTGTGACTGATTTCTTTATTTATTCATTACATCATGATTAATCTAAATCCCTAATAGCATCCCAATGGTACATTACTACAATATAATATTTACTAATTGACCTGGTTCTACAAAATTGCACACAAAATTGTGCAAGAAATTCCCACGTCTTTCATATGTGTGCCATACTGCTCATTTGCAGGTACAGGGGAAAATACATTATGTACACATAAGTCCGCTTGAATCTGCACAGGTGTTGGTGACGTTACGTCCTTATTATGACGTTCCTAAGTATGCAGGGTTGTACTGAAGAGCTCTCTGACTATCCATGTGGCACTATCACAGGATGTCACCTTTACAACAAGACCATTTGCCTTTTATTGACCTGCTATTGCTTCCATGGTCGACTGTAGCACTATAGGATGCACATGCTTATGTAGAGGCGTGTGCCTAAATCTGTGACTAAATTCACTATTGAGTGTAAACAAGGCACGGTATATTGCTGAGATGCAAGAGAGTACAAATGTATAGCTTTGATGATGGGTGTAGCCTCTATACTATTGCGGATCGTTTTTTAAAGTAGATTTTAATTTTAAAATTCAATTCAATTTTAAGTCCACTATTTCTGTATCGCTTTCTACAGCAGAGCACTGTCCCAAAGCAGCTTTGCAACTATCTAGGCCTAGAGCCATACTGTAAATGAGCAAGCCTAGGGCGACAGCGGAAAGGAAAAACTCCCTAAACGTAATAAGGAAGAAACCTGGGGAGGATCGAGACTCAAAAAGGGTCCCGACCTGCTGGGGTGACCTAGATTTAATGTGTAAGAATTTAAATAATAGAGTGTGAATAGTGTGAAGCTAAATATAAAGAAAATATATGAAATATAGTCTGTTTATTCTATTTCACATACTATAATCATATTTAATGTACAGAATATGAGCAATCAAGGAGAAAGCAAAGGTGTGGAGAGTATAATAAAATAGTGAGTTTATACTATGAACAGTTGCTGCTATTGATGATTAGATTTAATTGTTATTACATATATATTTGTATTACCATTTTTGTATTACGGTACCTTACTATTAAAGGTATAGTGCTTCCTTTGAGTGTATTAATTCTAAAAATAAACAGTAAAAATGTAATAAACCTACCAATTTATAATCATTCATCAGCTTTATGAGAGGATATGCTGAGCCCGTGAATAAAATTTCATTTGAGTCCAAAATTAATGGTACTGCTAAAAATAATAATAATAATAATAATAATAATCTGAACTGGTTTGGTTTGAGATTTTTCTGTGCTTTTTTGTATTCTCATAATGATAAACACACACACACACACACACACACTCACACAAACCCACCCTGTTAAACAGTGGACGTCAGCTTTATTGGGCTGAATCTAAAATAACTCTCTCCTCCCTATGTAGTGCACTGTATTCAGCAGCTTGGAGTAATGGTGTTACATTTGTAGTACCCTACATAGGCAGATCGGAAGGCGTTTTGGCTTAACCACGGGCCTACTTCAACATTTTGGAGGGATATGACACACCGTTTCCTTGTGTCCCTTTCTTAGACTGATCGAACTGAAAAGCGTGCCGACGCGTGGAAGCTCTGTTTATCAGCATTTCGTGGTCCCTCCCGTGCCCTTGTTGCACCACGTCATACACTTCTTTTTGAAATGGTGAAAAATATCATTCTCGCACCACTCTATTGTTTGAAAATTGCAGACTTGTAGATATGCCATAAATATTGTTTCTCCCGCATTGATCCTCTCTCTTTCTATGAGTGAACAACAAACCAAGTTTACTCGTATCTTTCGAAATCTTTTTTTCTGCTCAGCACAAAATCGCAAATCAGTGTGTGACATTAAAGCATAAGCGCTGGACTTTCAGGCCTCCTTTTGACGCACAGGGGCACTACAAAATGATGAAGTGGTTTCAGTGATTGTGGTGAACAGAGTCCTTTAAAAAGCCGCTAAATTCAGAATATTAGAGCACATACCCATGTATACCCATACCTCATATACCTGAGAAACTGGCACTGGAATTTTGACTGGCAGTGCATTAAATATGATCATTGTGTCACATCAAATACAAAATAGGTACTTTAGAAATATTACAAATTTGTGTGGTACGTTGTATGTATATTACCCTGTGATAAGTAATCCAAAAAAAGTTACCAACAAAACTGATCATGTAGCACAACCTTTACTCTGCTCAGAACGTTTTCCTTTAGATTTTGGAACACGACTGTGAAGTCCTGCACTGATATTGGACAGTAAGCCCTGGCACACATTTGGCAGTTTTATCTCGAATATGTTAAGATTGAAACTCCAAGAAAGTCGATCTACTCTAGTTTCCCCTCAACGTTGGTAAAAAAAAAAAAAATTCTGTATGTATTTTTTTTCTATTTAAAAAGGTGTCTAAACACTTTTGGTCATATGCTGTATATTAAATCTAGTAATTTTACCCCACCTACCAGCTCGTATAATTCACCAACTGTAAAACCACAGACTAGGGCGATGCAGTTATCAGCTATGACCAAACATGACAACAGCACAGTTTCACAAAAGAAAAGAAACAATGGTTAGTTAAAAACAATGTTAAGTTCAAACAAATCTAATAATTTACAGTAGCATTCTAACAAACAGTGCTGTTATGCTTTTACAAAATTCAGTTGAACTCCCAAAGAGACTTAAAATCATTTATGAATTTTAAGAAATTAATTTGTAACAAGCCTCTGGCTGGCAAATAACATGAAACAATAATTCGACCTATGAGTTCATTTGAACACATTTTAAGTGCTTATACATTTACTGACTCTGTGCATGATGGCACTGTTTGGTATTCTTTAAACCTAATAAATACTGCTGACCGATATTAAAAACATTCATCTTTAAATTGGCCTGGATTAACCAACGATGTTCCTACCCCTAGAAAAAGGAGAAATGTACGACCACTAGAAAAGACCCCACACTTATTCTGGCCTTTCATAATAATTTTCATAATCAGCACTTACTTTAATTCGAAAATGGGTTTGACGCCTACCATAGAGGTGTGCTCTAGAGCTTACCTGGCTGCTGTGTGTTGCTCCACAGTAGAGGTCTGAGTGTCTCCTCTATTGCTTATCTGTCTTGAGGTCTGAAAGATACTCACTTGGTTTGACAGTGGAAGGGAGCAAGCCAGTGGGTGTGGTTGGGAGGGGGCAGTTTTTTAAATACTCCCACTCAGTCTGTCACGCATAAAGATTTTAATATTGTACGCTGAATGACTTTAGACCAGTGGTGGGTCCGGTCGCAAGACTTGATGAGTATGGAAGTTTGGAGAAACTTTAGTAGAGCCTGACATCAGAGGCTCAGATCGTAGAAACGCTGTTTGTTTATGGAATAAGCTATTTGATCTAGTTTTTAAAACCAAGCGAAAAATAAAAGCAGCAGGACATATTGAGGTGCCTGTTACAGTTGCATTAATTACACATTAATTTCATTAATGCATACATATTCGACGTTATCCAAAACTGTGTGGACTTCTCATGAGTGAGCTCTGTTATTCAGCCACACTGCCACACTGCTAACAGGTTTGTAACATGCAGCATCTCCACAGACAAACAGTGACCATGAGGATGGGACTGTCCTTGGTTTACAACAAGTCGGTTCGTCGACTTTCTGCCCTTCCTTCCTGTAATCCAAATGAATAAAGATATGGTTTGCAAACACTGATGCAAGACTTGCACAGAGCTCTGATCTGACAGTAAGCCAGGGTTTATTGTTTGTCAGTGGCCAGCCTCATGATCAAGAAGGTTCTGAATCCACTGGAAAAGCCTCCTCAGCAGTGTGAATTCGAACAAACTCACAACTTCTAACCCGAGGCATTTTGGGGTTTAATCAGCCATCATTTGTTACGGTGTCTACAAACATTTGCCTATATAGGGGACTAGGTCTCGACACACAATGGAGAAAGAGGGAAAATAAGAGAGGCAAAAACAATTCAAAATGCAGAAACGTTTTGTGAGGTGCAGCAGTAATGCAAATCATGGCAAACAAGGCAATCATGGCAGGAGGCGGCTCACAGATCGAAGTCTGTTCCAGTCATTTGATAGTCAAAGTGTTTTTAACTTTCCTTATCTACTGTTCATTCACCGCTTGTTCCTCTGGACGCCGTTAGGAACGAAACATTTGACACTGGAGCTCGTTGTAGTGTGGTGCGGCGAGGCCGCTTAGGGTTGTGTGTAAAATGCTTTTCGCTGCTTTATGCTATGCAGGCCCAGTCACCCCAGTTGTACTTACCGCTGTATGACAGTACTGACAACAGTGGGGTAAAGACAGTGCCAGAAAGAGTGAGACCAAACGGAGATAGGGGGTGAGGAAAGGGGGGCAGGGCTGGCTGCGAGCCGGGACTGTATGAGCTGCTGTATTGTGATAAGCTGATATCTAGATCAGTGTGTGGGCCTGGGGAATTGGAAGTCCTGCCCCTGCACCAATGTACTCGCGCACTCTCTCTCTCTCTCTCTCTCTCTCTGCCTCTCACTGTCATGCTCAAATACAGAGGAAACGGCCAGAGTATACACTAACTTTAATAGAAGGCTTTATATACCAAGTAGACACTCACAAACTACAAAGAACAACCAGAAACGGAACAAACCAAATTTGTTTTGAATAGGCGTAATTCTGAATTAGACAAACAGGTTTTTGATGATAATATGGATAATAGTACAGGCGTGTATACTGTCTCAGTGGCTTAAGTGTACGCTGCATGGCCGTCACATCCATATCTCAAATTCACTCGTTCACTGAATTACTGCTATAACAACACGCCAGACTTAATTCTTCCTCGATTCTATTTTGGGGAGCACACGGTGGAACCTCAGAATCCGAACTTAATTGGTTCCGTAAGGCCCTCTAAACTCTGATTTCTAAAATAATAATAATAATAATTTGTAAACACTTATGACTAAAGAAAAGGAAGGTAAGCCAGTAATAGTAATAATAATAATCAATAATCGACTGAATATAAAGGGAACATTTTTTTGCACTGAGGGTGAACGCAGTTTCGGCACGTCTTATCACTGGGACAGCGGTGCCAAGACTGAGGGAGTGTCCGAAATCACACCCTTAGACTGATATTATCTGCGTATATATAATGTTATAGTAATAATAATCATAGGATATAAATAAAATGCCTATAACCATACCCTAGTTTCTCTTCTTTTGAGTTTGATGGTGTTTTTGTTTACCGTACTGGTGCCTTATCACCACTGACTGGACCGGATTATGTGCATTGTCTTTTCAAGACTTTTTCTTTTAAAAAAATTGTTCCGCATGGAGGCGTGCAAATTCTGAATTATACTGTATTAGTGAGATAAAACCTGGGTCAGTTTCAGTTTGTTACAAAAAGTGGTGGATGTGTTTTTGACCGTTCACTTTCCTCCACCCCAAACCTGGTACACTTTTCCCAGATAGCAGACAGTTCTGGGGCAAACATTGCTCAGTTTGTGCGCTTATGGCTTGGGTATGGCAGTGGCAAAAGTATTATGATCCAAACCATTGGCAGCCACGGTAAAGGTCATTACCAAGTTCAAACTATGGGCCACGTCATCTACCTTAGGTAACATTTGTATAGGATTTGCATTTTGGGCCACAGCTGGAAATCTGGCTGTGGACTCTGTCCCAAATTCCTTTGAAGTCATCACCGTCATTAAGGGGTACGACAGAATGGCTCTGGAAAAAATGAACAGCCTGCTGCAGAATGATCAGTGCCTCCGGTTTTATTGCTCAATATTGCAATCATAGCATTCCTTAGGCTTGCACTTTTCCTCAACAAATAATATTTGAATCAGCTAATCAGTCGGTCATTAAGTACAATCAGGTGTGCATGTGCTGGTCATCAGGGACTGCAGTGGAATTGCTGCCACAGCCAGAAGAAAGTGGTGGCCCTTCATTCGTTTGGTTTATCTCTGGTATATCATTGAGACATCAAGAATTATCTTTACTGAAAGGGCTGCACTGTTACGCTTCTTCTCCAAACTCGATCCACTATGCATTTGAGCATGGAGAGACCGGGCATCCAGCAAACCCAGCTTAATCAATCAGGAGTGTCATTTATCCCACCAGCTTTTTCCCCTGCCGTTTTGTGACCGAGCTGTTGTTGCTCCTAGAAGTTTCCACTTCGCAATGACAGCCAACACGGGAAGTTCTGATGGCAGAATTTGACGAGCTGACTTCGTTTGTGGCATCCTGTGACGGCGCCAAATCTAACGTCAGTGAGCTCTAAAATATTTGAGTCATTATACCGTTGGATGTGACATTTTTTGAAGAATGGAACAAGCCAGGCAGGAAGGAGCGTCCACATCATTTCGCCCCTGCAGTGCATTTTAAGGCGTGTGAGGCTTCACTCGCTGAACGACAGGATAGGGTGTGAAGGAGGGCGGTGTGGTTGCTGGTCCTTAAAACAGGGCCTCCAGTTCCAGGGAAAGTGGTTTCCATGAACGCAGAGTCTTATCTCTGCACCATAAGGCCAGCTGAGCGGCTCTGTGTCATTAGACCGCAGAACAGAACGCCTCTACGTCTTCCTCTACTTTCTGATGACCCACTCTGTGCATCTTATCTCCTGTTAGGTTGGATACGCTTTAATCATTTCATTGACAAAAGCTTTAATAGCGGCTAATGCCACCATTTGAAATGGCTCAGTCTCGAAACAGAGCTGTCCAAATAGGCTAGAGTTCTAACATTATAGTTCTGTAGTGTGATTTCAAAACATTTTAGTGTTTCTAGCAAACTTTAAAAATTCCAGGATCCACAAATATTCAAACCTCAAAGCTGTCTGATATTAGCGAGACTAAAGTGGCATTGGTTAGTCAAATTTCAAGTCAATTTGGTTTTGACCATATTGGCTATGCACACCTTTGTGTTGTACTACATACTGTTTACTACACTAAACAGCATGTGCTGCTGCTTAGTGTTCTAACAGGCCAGCCCTCCAGAACGCCACCCTCATGATGCCGCAGGCCTGGCCGGACGCAAAACAGAGTTGGACTGGCCATGCCTGAGGGAGTTAAGGCCATAGAGGAGACCATTTCTGCAACAGAAGCCCCCATCCTGTAATGGAAATATGGTTACATTTTTACATTTTACAGCATTTAGCAGACGCCCTTATCCAAAGCAACTTACAATTGATACAGTCTTACAATCCAAGCAATGGTGGGTTAAGGGTCTTGCTCAAGGACCCAACTGTATCAGCTTGGCACAGGTGGGATTTGAACCCTGTACCTTCTGATCCAGAGTCCATATGGTGCGCAAATTAAGTTATTCATTAAAAGTAAAAGTCAGCAACGATTTATTTCTATTGCGCTTTTTTCCAGTTGAGCAAGCCTAGGGTGACAGTGTAAAGGAAAAACTCCCTAAATGTTAGAAACCTTGAGGCAAAAAGGGATCGAGCTCCTTGGGCAGCCTAGATGGTGTTTTTACAAATGAAGCTAAGTTACCTAATTAATACGATGATGGTAATGGTTGTATGGTTTAACAATGTAAAGTTGCTTTGTGACAATGTCTATTATAAAAGGCACTACACAAATAACATTCAATCGAAATAAACAGAAATTCCTACATGGAAACACAGAACGTATTTTAGATATATGATGATTGAAATGTAATATAATAATATATAAGCTTAAATTTGCCCGACATCAAATTAGTTCAAATAAAAGTACTACATTCTTAGGACAGGTACATTTGTGGTTCACATAAACGGTCAGAATGAAAAGACAAAACTGAGGACACAAGAACCTACAGTGACACTGTTTACTGGACTAAATAATGCTGACACTTTTACTTATAATCTTCATTATAAGAAATATCGAGTAATTAAAAGTATTAATTATAGAGAGGTTGGAAAAGTGCTTTTTGGATTCTTCCACACATTTCCGCGGGTTAATACAGGACGAAGCGCTTAATGTACAGACATGGTTCGAACATCGTTGTGTAGATAACCACGTTGTGTGTTTGGAGTCTATCCCATTCTTTTTAAATTAGATTTTAGTGTAAAATATGTCCCATTGATGGAATGTTTTTAGTGTTAGGACACAAACCCACAATCTTTCTATCTGCCACATTTCAAACGCTGTTCCTTCAAGACATTTTTTTTCCCCTAAACACTATTGTCTTATTCTATATGCTTTCTATCAATCAAATATTATCTGCCTATACATTATTCTGTTTCATAGTATTGATCATATTCTCTTTCTCTTTCATTGCTATTTAGCTTTATTTTATTTAAACCATTACACAGAGAGCCCAAGCAGCTCCCTTTTTTAGTCTTGGTTTCTTCCGTATAAGTTTTTCCCTGCCACTGTCACCCTGGGCTTGTTCAGTTACGGCTTTGGGCCTAGATATTTACTAAGCTGTTTTGAAACAATGCCCCTTTAAAAAAAAGAAAAAAACGTTTTGTTTTTCTTTAGAAATGGCATTACATGCAACTTAAGTAATATAAATGTCAAAGACTGAACAGCTCCAGCCCCATAAAGGACCTTCATAGACGTCCCTACACTAATACAAACGACAAAATGTTCTGTCAGACACAAGATCTGTAAGACAGTGAAAGCTAAATAGATCCCTCAGTAACTTTATTCCACTTTTCAAAGCCATACAGGGATTAAACTGTTAACAGGATCTAATAATTGGCTCCCAGGAACTTTCCTCTTAGCACTTGAACTTCATAGGATCCCTTTGCTGAGGCCATTTCAGCCTGGAAATGTCCAAATCAAGCAATGACCGCTAGGGCTTAACTACGTGGAAATGAGGGTCTAGTTTAACACCTCTGAACGTGAAAGCCTCTAATCTGAAGCATGCCGCCCTCTGGCTGTCCGAAATCGAAAGGAAGCAGAGCGTTTACAGTTTACAGTTTATAGCTTCCACACCCTTAACTGCCATAAAAGCCAGGCACAACCCCACTGGAGGGCTGAGAAGAACAAGCCGGACACTTCGCTTAGTTTAAGCCATGTATCGAAAGAGGATTTAACTAAGAGTTTGTATGTTATAGCTACACATTAATTTGAGTTTGTGTGTGCCGTTTAGTCACGAGCTTTATCCTAGACAAAACAGGCATCTTGAGAGGTTTGATGCAGGGAATTTGTTATTTTCATATCCAAATTAGATCTATTATCGATTCAGAAGAATAAGACTGATTAACTATTATGGGATGGCAGGAGGGTCTGCCGACATTCCGAGTAAAAGTTTGAAAGTGGTTCATCTTTCTATAGTACTTCAGTGGTTTGAATCTCTCCGGAGCGCCCAAGGATTTACTCTGTGAGCCACTCCAAAACATTTTGTTTCTTGTGGTCGTTCAAGGTTGATTTTGGATCATCATTTAAGTTGCTTTCCTAACTGTAGGACTCTGGCTTCAAAAAAGGTGTTCAGATGTGTTCAAGGACAATCCATTCTTTCCTCCGTCTGCAAAATATTTCCGGTGTCTTGTCTGTCATGTACAGTAGTAGACAGACTGGAGCTTTTTATTGCTTCCTTTCAATCCAAACATAACTTTGTTGATCCCACACCAGGCCTAGGTCTTACAAGGTTTTGCTTTACATGCATTCCTTGCACTTTAACACGTCGCCCTTCCATAAATAACTTTTTGCTCCTGTGTTGAAGTTTGGTAAACTAGTCAACTAGATCCACGGCCTCAGTGAGGAACCACTGCAACACGGTTCATCACAAACTCTGGCTTTCTCAGTCTGCCCATGTGTGCAGAGGAGCTAGAGCTGGAGAAAACACTTAGTCGCCGCTTATTTTTATGAACTTATTTACATAGACCTTGTACGGGATTCAGTCATAGGATCTGGCAACCCTGAAATTAAACATTACCTGCTTACGGCTATCAATCAAGAGCTTTGTGAAGACACTAAAACACACTGTATGTACCTAAGAAAATTGTGAATATGATTGCTTAATATTAAAGATTGACGTTAACGTTAAGTGTTTTGCTGGGATCAGTGGCTGGTTGCAAAGCAGAATCCGATTACCGACCGAGTCTGATTATCAGATTACTCGAGTTTATGTGAACTCGATTGGACGATCAATTGATCTCATTTCTCAAATCTAATTTTCTGCAGGATTTATTTTAATAATTTTTTTTATATATTTTGAAATATTATGAAATGCACGGAAACACACTTTGCCCATGTGAGCTGCAAAACACCACTGGGACAGAGGTCATTGCAGGGCTGGGATAGTGTATTAGATTATTCATTGTTTTTTTTTTTTCTCAACTGTGGACTGTGGTAAGCGCATCAGAGTTACAGATATTAGGGGAAAAAAAATGCTCTTAACTTTCTCTAAAAAAACATTTTATTCAATCCATTAAGTACAACTACCCAGAAAGAACACGCTTGTCCATTAACGGAGCAAAAGGACAACATGGGTTAACAACGGTTTGCATCTAAACCTGCTAAACAACTTCGACGAAAGCAAAAGCAACAAACAAACAGCATATATCGTATTTATATATTTATATATATAAGTCCAGACACGAAAGGCAATTGAGAGATGGCGAACATGTAAAAACTTTGTTTCCAGGTAATATATAAAAGACCAAGACTTTCCCCCCCCCCCCCTTCTTGCTCTATAAATGAACTATATTACAATTGGATTCAAACTTGGCTAAATTGGGAGGCAAAACTACATCCTTCTCAACGTCAACACACCCTCCATTTGCAATGTAAAATGGGCACGTTAATATTTCTCCCGTAAAACACAGTCGCAATAACTGAACATAAAAATGTATTTTACACGGACACGTCACAAAAAGAGACTGGAGAGGCCAAAAAAAAAAAAAAAATTACAAACCCATGATTGGGAATGTGCTAAAAGAATACGCAAGTGCACGAGGCGTATACGATGGGCGACGTGACGGAGGCTTTACCGACGAAAACAAAAAAGTGAAGCAACCAAAAACTTGAGGTAAACAAAGGAAAAGTTGTGGCCCTGCCTGAAGACGAACGGACAAGCGCCTCGCAGTCTGCTGCGAGCAAAAAAAGAGAAAACAAAAGAAGCCTGGTGTTACACAACGCTGCACATGAACACGCGCACATTAATGAGTGAGGGAATAATAGAAAAATAAACTGCACAAAAGAGTTGCATCGTTACTGGCTGAGAAGCAAGACTCAGTCCCTGTTCATCTCTCTGCAGCCACGACTTCAGCGGGAGTTTGAGCGTTACGTCCGTTAGTCTTCCCACAGGGAAAAAAAATCCCTTTGTCAGAGCAGAAGTGCTTTCCTTGTTTAACCCCCTTTCTCCATTTAAAAAAAAATAAAAA
This sequence comes from Parotocinclus haroldoi, assembly GCA_034779995.1. Lineage (NCBI taxonomy): Eukaryota > Metazoa > Chordata > Actinopteri > Siluriformes > Loricariidae > Parotocinclus > Parotocinclus haroldoi. Next base: position 14,785 of record JAUZST010030468.1, on the reverse strand, counting down.
ATAAAACAAATATCACCCTGGAAGCCTTCCTCACACCCACAGCATCCATCCAAAAACCTTCAGTTGGGACTGAGAGCAAACTAAACTAATCATGTGACTAAAAAGGAAAGAGGAAGACCCAGTGAAGTTTTCTTCCATTCTGAAACGCATTTCTGGCAAAAACGTCCCAGAGTCTCATGTGCTTTGCTTCGTTTGGTCAAAAACTATTTCCTTGTAGCAATTCCTCGTGTGAATCTGGGCTTTTAAAGTCAGCGTTTTGACTTCGGATCGGATGGAGGAGGAACGATGGTTCAAACGGCTGTCCGAGGAAAGGTGGAGGGTTGCACGCTGGTCCCCAGTCACCTCACTGGTCCATCCTGGCTTTCTTTGGGCCAGCTCCTTTCCTAAAGCGAATTTACAGGATTAAGCAGGAACGTTCATGAACCGTCAATCGTAAATTACTGTTGCGTTAAATTTTGGAAAAAAAAAAAAAAAAAGGGAAAAGGGAAGCGAGTAACTTACAGATCTGGTAAGGGCACTGCTCTTTTTGCGGCAGGCTTGGCATCTTTATTAGAGTCTGGAAAGAGATTTTTAGAAAGAGTGACCACAGAGTCTCCAGTTTTCTGATTATTCAAGCGATCATGTTCACAGCATGGCCCGATCTAGAAATCAGACTACGAAATCCGATATCGAGAGCTGGATTTTTCTTCAGTAATCAGATTTCTCAGTGCAGGTACAGCAGCCGATTAGCAGTGTTTTTAGCAACTTTTTCATCCAACAGACAAGCAATCTAATCACCGTTCAAACGAGTATTTTTAATTGAAATGATGCATATAGCATTTTATAGCACAATGGGAACTATCACCAATAGGTGGATTTTGGACCATTCTACTAAAATTGGTCAGGACAGTCCTAGTCTAAAATTACATATGCAAACCTTGCTTACAATGTTTATTCTCTAATCTATTCAAACCCAAGACAGCAATACACACACATATGGAGAACAATCCTTTATATTAATATACTTTGTGTAAACTTGTGAAAATTATAGTTTGGCCTTTTCCAATGTTTTTAATCAAACATCCTATGTCTTTCTTTCTCGTGTTAGGACTGGGCTTAGACCAGGAAGTGAGACTGCAATTCTGTCACTCGTGGCCACCTGGTGAGTATTTAGATCAGATTGTTTTGTGTTTTGATGTGGTCAAGTCTGAAAATTGGTGTGTAACATAAAACATTTACACTACCAAGCAACTAACTAAATGTATTTAATGAACGCTATATTCATTTTATATCTAAAATATACTTACTTATATACTTTGTGTTGACCCCCAAGACCCCAAACCCTTTGTTGTAATATAATGAATATAAATAAAGTATTTTTAAAAATTAAGTTAAGACACGCACTCACGCAGACACACACAGACAAACCAGGCTAGAATGGTCCAAATACGGATTTGCACTACATTACCAGTTGAGAGCTTTTTTTGTAAAAACCACTTCACAAGAGGAACGAGTTACAGGATGAACACTTAAGGTAAACAAGGGAGTGGTTGCAAGGTTTAATTCATTTAAAAATGGCACTAAATGGCAAAACTGCAGTGCCACACACACATCAGCGATAAAGCCAAAAGATGTTCTTGACTTGACCACAATGGGTCAAACCAATCACACTCGTACCATCTCATCGGTCTCATTTTATGTGGCACAGGTCATCCCACAGATAAAACCATTTAAAAAAACCCACAAAGGTTCCACACAAAGGTAAATGTAATGTAGGGACTTGAGTTATTTGCAGGAAAGCCTGTTTTCATTAAATATATGAAATATCTAATGTTTAAGGCATTATTAATCTACAGAAGGCATTTAGAGATTTATTCACGCTTAATGAGACCTGTGGCCTCAGCTTGTTCCCCACCTTGGAGCCATCGGACTTGCGTGGCAGGGCCGTAGCCCTTTTCGTTGCGGGCGGCGATGCGGAAGATTATGGCAGGCTTGGTGGTATAGTCGATGTGGGCGTTGGACAGGCTGGACGTCTGCACCAGGCAGGACGGGCTGAGGCCGCAGTACACTCTCATAAAAGCCAGCTGGGCCGGGGTCGAGGTTTTGACCTCGGCGCTCTGGCTGCTCTGGATAGCCAGGTAGACGGAATACTCGGTTATTTTTCCCGACGTCACCGAGGGGGGTTCCCAGGTAAGATGGGCACCATCCGGGCTCTGCGCAGAGGTGGGATGGATTAGTTTAAAGAAGACTCAAAGCTGTTATTACTTATCAAGCCTCAAGAGTACCTTGCTGATCTTTATAGCACAGGGTGCCCCAGGGAAGCCTGGCAAACAGGTCTTGAATGCAGAGATCTCAGAGAAGGCTCCACGCCCGCACGTGTTAATGCCAGCCACGCGGAACTTGTACGCAGTTCCCGGGCGCAGCTCCACCTTCTTCATCTGGCTGTAATCCGGTGGCGTCCCAGAATCGTCCTGCCAAAAGCAAACGTCTCCAGTTGGACGACCTCAACTTATCCGGTTAACACATTCCAACGACCTCCATGTGGCTTACCTCGACGTACGAAGAGTCGTCCAGGGGCGCGTAGTAGTGTGTCACGACCATGTTGGTCACTTTAACTATGCCGACGTCGAACCACTGATTTTCTTTCTTCACTAGAGTTTTGACCGTGATGGTGGGCGGGAGTTCTTTCTGCACAAGCAAAACAGGTGGAAAATCTCAACACCTCTTAAAGGTTTGCAGTGTAAGCAATCTCTGGATGAACGCTCACCCCTGCTCCAATGCCGTTAGTGATATCAGTCAGACTGGCGGCAGCTGGCTGCAGGTTGGCTGGGCTAACAGCTGCAGCTGGTGCAAGAGTGCTGGATGGTGCCAGCGCTGCACAGGAGCAGGGGAAAAAAAAAACGTGTTCAACAATACGATTTCAAGACAAAAGCACAACATTCCCTAATTAGTGGAACGAGCACTCACTCTCAGCCGAGGTGCTTGGCAGAAGGCCGACCACACTGCTTGAGACGCCCATGCCCATGCTGTTGTGGCCATTGCTCTCCGAGGCAGGGTCGTTAAGGCTGTCGGCTGGAGCCAGGCCTTCGGTGGGCAGGGCGGCCGCAGCCGCGGCCTCTTCCAGCTGCTGCTGCAAGGCCTGGGCCTCCTGGAGCTGCTGCTGCTGCTGCACGAGAACGGCCAGTTCCTGAGGTGTCAGAACGATGGGGATGGTGTGAGCCTGCTGACTGCCATCGCCTGAACCTGCAAAGAACATATGGTGTTAACACCTTAGTCGAGTCCAAAATAATCAGATTTGACACTAAATACATTTTCATTGCAAAGCAAAAAGGTAGCCGTAGGTGCGAGCGATCTCCGACGTAGGACGGACAAATTAGGGGATCATTTTGGACACTAAATTACATGAGATTTTTATTATAAACACTTTATTCTAAAATACGCTTTGTATTAATGTTTTTGGATAAGTGTAATGCAAGTGTTAATGTGTAATAACTCCATTATAATACAGTATAAATGATATTAATATCATCAGTTCTTGAGCCATTGATCTTGTGATGGATTTATCTGAACATGTATCAGGACGATCCTGTATAATAACTCCATTCATGCACAGAATAACTTATACAGGGGGGTTTATATTATCCTGGGAGTCTGAAACAGATTCTTTCATTATCAACATTATTTCTTGCCGGAAACATTTGCTCGTTAATTGATAAGAATTGTGGAACGAATTAACGAGGAGTACAGAGTTACCACTGTACTGATAATAGTGAGCCAAGGTACTTACTCATAACAGCCTGCTGAGCAGCCTGGAGCACGGCCTGAATAGCGAGGGCCTGAGCCTCCTCGTTGGCCGCGGCCTGCGCCGCTGCCTCGGCTGCTGCCGTCACAGCCAGCTCCTCAGGGGTCAGACCCATGAGAGTAGTCGCCTGCCCTTCGGACATCAGTTCTGGAGGCAGGGCCAGAGCCTCTGCTTCCTGAGAGGCTGCGGACGACGCGATATCCTAATAAACAAAAAGGAACAGTTGGGACCTGAAGCGAAATATCAGATACAATCTCAACTGCTAGGAATTCCGACCTCTGAAATGGGCAGCTGCTCCGCTTCTGCCTTCATCATCATGGTGCTGACTTGCTCGGCCTCATCTTGGCTCTCCGTCTGCATGGGTTCTGCCTCGCCACTGACCTCGCCGGGCTCTCCAGCCACCTCTGAAGCTGCCTCCGTGATCGATGTAAGGGACTGAGCAAGATGGGAAAAGCTGTTTAAACTACTGGTAAAAAAAAATACTATGTTTAAAAATTCAACTATGCTTAATATTACTTGGAGCCATTTCCATCGCTTCAGTGCTACAAAATAGTGCATTTCATTTAATTTAACCATTTAACGACCGTCCAATCACTGTCTCTCGGTTCATTTTACCGAATAACTTGAAACAAAATCCTTAACCTTAAAATTAAAATGGTTTATAAAGTCACCGTAAATATTTAGTGCCATAAGTATTATTTACGTTATACATTTAAAAATACATTTGAAGTTTTATATAATTTTTAATCATGAATATTGGTTTTGGTTTTGCATTAACCTAATATGTATAAGTACATGTGATTTTTTTTTTTTTTTTTTTTTTAAACTGTGACTATGATAACGTCCTGGCAATGACCATTTCGGTCAACACCCTGTTTGATAGAGCGTAATGTGGTTAAACGTTAAACGGCTTGTACCTGTAAACGAGCAAAGCTAGAGTTGAACTATAGGCTTACAGGAACAGCAGGACCCGGAGTAGGGGTTGCTTGGGTGACCGTAGTGACAGCTCGGCTCTGTGGAGCTGCTGTCTGGTTTTCTGGGGTGCCAACTCCTTCCAAGGCTTCGTTGCTCTGCTGGGCTGAAACCAGAACAAACAGTGGCCGTTCAAATCAGCTCTTCTACCAAAATAAAAAGTCCAGTCAAATAGGGGGGGAAAGGGAGGTTACCTGTCCCGTCGGGTGTCTCCATGTTGGAGGTAGCAGTGGTGGCCGTGTTGGTGGTGCCAGTCTCATGGGTCTCACATGGTGGGTTTGAGCAGACTCTCTGCACGGTTTCCATCTGATTATTACTCATGCTGGACGAGGCGGTGGTGGCCGTGTTGGTGGTGCCAGTCTCATGGGTCTCGCATGGTGGGTTTGAGCAGACTCTTTGCACCATGCCAACTTGCTGACTGCCCATACTGGCGGTTGCTGTGGTGGCCGTGTTGGTTGTACCCGTTTCATGGGTCTCACAGGGAGGATTGGAGCAGACAAGGGTAACACTGCTGGAAGGCTCAGTGGACACCGGCTCACTAGAAGAGGGCTGCTCAGAGGTGGGTGAAGCTAGAATGGAAACGGGCAGATCCTGCCCGGCAGGGGTCTCAGCACCAGTGGGTGTGGTTATGAGGGTCACATGGGTGGGCTGTTGGTGAAGAAGAAAGAAAATTCAGGTCATACAGGAAAGAAAGCAACCTAAAGACTAAGCGACAGTTTGGTTACCTAATCGGGCAACTGTACTGCTCACAAAAATTAGGGGATACTTTAACTATAACCCATAACTTTTATGAGCAGTGCATTAACCCAAGCAACTATTGCATTCGAGATTTTAGATGCAAAGAGTAGTGAAAGAAAACATGAAGTGGAGATCTTCACTGAGCGAGAGGAGATCTTAAATTTTCTAGTAAAAATGCATCGAGAACCGAATTCCGATGTGGAACAAACTAATTTAAAAGTGTACCCTTAGGTGGAGAGTGTGTCTCATCTCCCCTGTAACTGGTGCCTGTCATGTTCCAGTCCATGGCACTACCAATGACATTTTCACCAGGAACAGCAGTAATCCAGGTCGAAAAATGAAAAATTGTCCTTGTTCTGACCCTTTAGCGTATAGCATGCCTACCGTGTGTTCACATTTCAGGGGGACTGACGTACCTCTACCGATGTGGTGGCTGTAGCGAGACTGTTCTGAGCTACGGGGGCGCTGATGGCTGCCGAGCTGAGGACTTGGCTGGACAGAGTAGCAACAGTGGCCAGGGTGGTGATGGGCGTCACCAGGGAGGCATTAGCATTGACTAGGCTTCCTCCTGCTACGCTACTGGAGACTGTGCCCGTTACTGTGCCCAGGGTGGTAACACCTGCAATGGGAGTTCACAAACGTTCGTTCTGATTCAAGCACAGAAAATAAACACAAAGCAAAAAAAAAAAATAATTAAAACCCTCACCAGTCGTCCCCTTGACCACCAGTGTTGTTACAGTTGGTTTGACTCCAGGGACAGTGACGGGAGAGACAAGGCGCACTCCTCCCATGGGCACGGTGCGTAGGATGGTACCGGGCTGTCCGGGCGCACCTTTCAGCACCACCTACAATCAGAAACAACAGAGAGACGTCTCACAGAGGCAAGGACTCATGCGAGGACTCTTACTTGTTACTTGTACATACGCATAACTCATACCTGTGTCACTCCTTGTTGGCCTGCTGCCGTACCAATCTTGGGCATGGCTGTGATAAATTTGCCAGGCGTACCAGTTGCGGACGTCATTACTTTGGTGGTGATGAACGTGATGGGACTCTTGACCGCCGTGGTACTAGTGAGGCCTTCGGAGAAAACCGGACGGGTAAACAAAACGTTATTCAAACACAAGTGTAATCAAGTCAATCCAGAGTTTTGCAAACCGCTGCTGACCTGTGGCACCCTGCTGGATAGCCGACATAGGGATGGTCTTAATGATGGTGGTAGTGCCAGGCTTGCTGGTGGACGTGGGAGCCATGCCACTTATCCCGAGGATGGTGGGTTTACTTCCCGTGCCACCCGCTTGGGTTGTGGTGATTATGGTGGTGGTTTTTCCGTCAGCTGATGTCACCAGCTTCAGGATGGTGCCAGCTGGGAGAGGACCTTTTGTCTGGACGAAAAAACAACCAAAACAAAAACAACGTTTAGTTTTTAAATGTCCTGAATGCAACATCCAGTCTGAGGTGGCCCTTCAAAATGGGCTGAGAACATCTTTTGGTTTACCTGTATGATCTGAGTGAGGGGGCTAGTGGAGGTTTGTCCAGACACTCCAGCAGAGTGGACTGGTTTGGTTTGGACAACGGACATGACTTTCCCAAGGCTGGACAGCTGCACAGTTAGGGAATTGAGAACAGTGTCAAACATGGTACTAGAGAATTAACTGATGGATTTGGGCTACATTATATTATTTATTACCATACCAGTGTGCCACCTCCTCCCATAGTCAGGGGGCTCTTAACAAGTGTAATGGTCTTGGTAACTCCCCCGACCACAGTTGTGACCACTTGGGCCTGCTGGGCAACAGTAACAGTGTTGCCCTTGTGCACAGTGATGACAGGACGACCTGGTGTAGCGGCACTGGACAGGGAGGGCGAGCCAGCCTGGGCAGCGGCGGTCTTCAGCAATCGGGTGGCAGGGTTGCTGACCTAAAAATATAGGTATGCATGTAAAAAAAAAAAAAATAATAGCTTGACTACTCTACAGGAGTTTATGCCTACTCTGGTGGACTTTCAGAAATAGACTTTGTTTCAATTGTAATTTCTGTCAGTTGTTTTTAAAATCTTCTTTCTCCCTCCATTACAAGCCTCCAGTCCCCAGTCTGATTGGCACATTAATTCCTCACGCCTGGCCTGTATTGCGTTCCAACATCTCTTGTTTGAAGCAAGGTGTGTATGACGGTTTAATGGGGAGCATGACGATAACAAAAATGCCCCCACTCAAAGGTGGGAAAGTGCCGGCACAAGTGCTGAAGCCCCTGTCTGTGCCTGTTTGCTCTGCTGTCCTGAAATACCTTTCCATGCTCGTGCTTCAAGCGCCCTGCTTTAAATAAACTATTCAAACAAAATACATGCGCTTTCAGAGTAAGCTCAGTTTGTTCACCATCTGTGGTCGTCAACGATCTAAAAGAAACGGCGTTTACTTGGGCACCAAACTTTTGCTCCATCCATATACGTCACTGCTGAATCTTCAGATACAGATGTTTCCAAACAGCCCAAGCGTTAAGAGGATGAACGTACCATAAGTGGAGAGGACACTTTGACTGTGGTGGCTCCAGGCGTAACAGGCACCGTTTTGACTAAAGAAGCTCCGGCTGGAACGTTCAGCACAGTGGCCCCAGAGGAAGGTTGAATCTTCTGGGTCGCAGCAGCCGCAGCAGCCAGAGCTGCCATGCCACTCATTTGTGGGCTGCTGCCCACTGAAGTCTTTAAAAAAAGAAATAAATAAAAAAAATAAATAAATCACTCAAACGTTGTCACTGCATATCGGAGCGCAAACGCAGCGATTTTTTTTTCACATCTTACCGCAGCTTGGGTCGTCTGCGTTGGCACACCCACACGAAGACCGGCTGGCAGCGATGTCACAGTGACTGGTGATTTTGGTGCCAGGTCAGCTGCTCGCACGGTGACTATGGATGCGCCGGGCGTGGCCGGAGAGGCCGACACTTTCAGGACGGCTGGGGGAAGAAAAAAAAAAAGTTCCATTCAGGGTCAATATCAAAAATCACAGCTATCCTTTACCTCACTCTCACAAGCCCATGGGACTGTTTACCTGGCCTAGTAGAGGCAGATACGGGACTAACGGGGATATTAGACAGGATGGGCAAGCTGGTGGTGGGGGAGGAAGCCTGAGGTAGGGGTGCGACGGCCGCTTGAGTGAGGATCGGCGCCTGTGCTGCAGGTGCCGGGCTCTTGGGCACACTGCTCGGAACAGCGGACGTCGGGGAGGAGGCGCTGGTGGCAGGCGGGATGTCGTATTTCTGAAGCTGCAGGATGTACGTGTCTGCTGTAGACACCGCCCCCCAGCTTACTTCCAGCGACGCAGTGTTGGCCCTAATCAGCTGCACACGTGAAGGCGCACGAGGCCTGTCTGTAGAAACAAAAGCACGATCCCGCTGACATCCATTGCCACTTCGCTACGATTACACAACAACGGCTTCCCTCTTACCTGTCTCCAGATACCAGAGGTCCTTGCAGCACACCTGGTTGTTCCAGGCCTTGCGGTAGCCGTCACGACCGCTCCACACATACAGTCTGTTGTTGATGGAGACGGCGCAGTGGCCCGCGCGAGCCCGTGGAATGTTGTCCTCCAGGGTGTCCATCACGATGTTCTCCCACAACATGGAATCTGGAAGAAAGTATAAGCTGCAAGTTCACTAAGAAGTTCACTCGCTTGGGAGCAAACGATGTGAGAACAAACAACCCACCCAGATTGAGGCAGGCCAGCGTATTAGTACATTTCCACTCCTTCTCATGCGTGGCCACTTTTACATCGTCCATCACCATTGGGACCCATCCGCCAAACACAAACATCCTGCATGAACGGAGCACAGCAACGCACGAATAAAGGGGACATGGCAACCAGAGTTATGGGAAAGGAGTACGCTTACATGCACGTAACGATCCACTAACTGCAGGACATCTATTATACTATTCTACATCTAATCTAACATTTTTTTTCCGGTAACCCGACAATAAATGTACTTTGATTTCTGTCCTTGCAACCAGCCAATAATCTCACAGAAGATGCAATGCAAGCTTCAAACTTGTAATTAAACAATGATTTGTTTCTGATATCAGAGAGATTGAACCAATCTATTACAATGTGCTTGATTAATAATTATTTGCTGGGTTGATAGATTAGGGCTGTCACCACCCACCGAGAGAGAATTAGGAAGGGAATTAAGCCACTGGGCAATCGAAGAAGAACAAAACCGAATGAGATGCGAGTAACAGGATACATGCACTGTGAAAACCGTTTACCGAGCTGAAATCCAGCTCTCCCTTAATCCGATCCGAGTATGACAAATCGGATGAATTCAGAAATGTGATCATGCTCGGATTATTAAGTGTGTGTGTTGCTATTCCATGTATTGCGAGCTCACTTGTTTGTGATGGTGGTAGCCGAGTGCAGGCTGCGCGGGAGGGGTGCAGGGCCGGTCACAGCAGGTTTGTTCCACGTCATCGTGTCTGAAAAAACAGGGCAAATCAGGAATCAAGTTTTAAAAAACTGGCACACACATGCTATTTGAGAGGGTGTTGACGTACCAAGATCCAACGTCCAAAGATCTCCCAGACGGCACCCGCTCATCCCTCCATATATGACAAGGCGAGACTTTGTGGTGCTTTTATCAGTGTAAATGACAGCTGTGTGGCTCTCGCGTGGAGGAGGCAGAACTCCGTACGTTATCGGTATGTCCCAGCTCACAGCTCCACCACCGGAGCGCAGCTCCAAAGCATAAAGATCGTTCAGATATCTGCAAGCAATCGTTTCAGTGACTTTACGCGTGGATATACACGTATATAGGCAAACTGTGACGTTATTATGCCCCCGTCATACCTGGGAATATTGTTTTTGGGATCCTCGCTGTCATTTGCAAGACCTCCAAACAGATAGCACTTGTTACCCAGCAAGGAAAAGCTATGGCCCAGGCGGGGGCAAGGTGGCGGGCCATTCTTGGGAGCTTTGGGTTTGAGCTTCTTCCACTCCCATCGGCTTGCCTGAATAACAACACACGGATTGCTGCCATGTAGGACCGGAAGTATCTTAACACAAGCTGTAGCTTTAAATGTCTTTTTCCTACCTGTAACTCATAAAGATCATTGCTGTACTTCCCGTACTCCACCATTCCTCCAAACACCAACAGTCGCGTGCCCTCACACACAAACCCATAGGCTGCACAGCCCGGAGGAATGTCACCACGTACGGCCGGGATAAACCACTGGTTAGTTGCTAGAGAGAAAGAAGATTTGCTTTTATACAGATTTGTGTGTGTGTGTGTGTGTGTGTGTGTGTGTGTACCAAGTTCAAGCCAAATTCCCACAGCTCTGCTTCACTACCTGCACAAGTTTAAATTTAAGACAATGCCTTATTTATTTTTTTTCAGTCTCTAGTCTATAGTGGATCCTTTAACTTTCAGACCACCTGCGTTTTGGGACGCAAATCAATTTTGTGCAGAAGGAAGCAACAGCGTTTCTGCATTTACATTATCAAATTAACAGTAAAACAGTAAAAAAAAATCCCCCCCCAGCTTACCAGTATTGTAGACGTGCAGCTCATCAACTATTCCCTCATTTCCTCCCCCGAACACCACCATGAGTTCTTTGATAGAGACAGCTCTGTGTCCATGCCTGGGCCGGGGAACTGGGCCCGTCCAGCCGAGCACCCGTTTCCATCGCGGCTGCAGCGCAGAACTGGAGGCTCCCGGTCCAACCGAGCTAGAGGATGACATAGCTTTGGCTGCAATGAAATAAGGATGCAGTGATTACGCTGGCAACCAGCATAAACAAAAACAAAACTAGACAACTGAAATCAGTAACCGATTCCAAACTGCACACGAGTCCACAAAATCTGAAAATTAAAGGCATTTCATTGCATCAGTTACAGCGGGATTTGGGGTTTGATGAGGTACGATAAAGATGTTGGCAGTATTTTCGCCACTAGAACAAAACTATGACCAAGTGCCATTCGTGTGTTAAGACATTAATTAGACTCCGGTATTCCACTTAGGACCACAACACATACAAACCTCTCTAAGAAAGTGTACACATTATTCATAACATTAAACTAGGGCTGTCCGAGTTTGCAGCATTAACACACTGATCAGTTTCTGATGCTCTTTATTGGCATTACTGTCACTGACTTACTATAATTATGGTCTGTATCTGATGCAGTTCCCTATATTCAGGGATCGTTACATTATATAAACGCTCTAGCACTGCTTGCCTATAGAGAGCAACTTTGGTTAGAGACCTAATGATATTGGACGCTTCCACACTGTAGCTCATTACTCCGAGATGGCGGTTTGGGTTGCACAGTACAAAGTGTTTATTTCCCTATAAAAGTAGCTAATGAACGACTGTGATGCAATCAAAACACGTCATTCATGACACCTCAACAGTGCTCCGTCAGAGGCATGCAAATGAAATGTGATGCAGCAAATGAAGCAGATATTGTCATGTCATTATTTACACAATTCTGTAGCACTAAAAACCTGCACGGTGCCATTTTAATGGACGCTGCAGTGATTATTTGAATGTTCTATCTATCAGTCTCGGCGACATTTACAATTATGGCATTTAGCAGACGCCCTTATCCAGAGTGACTTACAACAGTCTTACAATCCAAGCAATGGCGGATTAAGGGCCTTGCTCAGGGACCCAAAAGTGGCAGAGGTGGGATCTGAATCCTGGACCATCAGGTCCAGAGTCCAATACCTTAACCGTTAACTATATATTTTTGAAACACTAGCACATGTACAGACAGTTCCAATACGCATTAATTATTAGTAATTACACATGAATGCTTTAGGACACTTCATGTCCACCATAGAGAACATACCGACATCAAAACAAACACGTTGACAATTTCCCACTGATTTATTGGCGATAATCAAAAGCGAACAGAGCGTTTTAAGATGCCTAGCTAATAAAATTATTTATTTATTTATTATTCCAGCTCTTACATTAATATACAGGTATTTTATCTACACTGCTTGCTCACAAAAATTGATATTTAATTACACGTGAAATATCCCCCAGTTTTTGTGAGCAGTATAATTTGTCAGGCATACTCGTAAATCAGAAAACACTAAACCAAGTCACACATTTCTGAAAAACAGAATCTGCAAATCCACTGCAGAATAAATTCAACTCCAGCACAGACACACCCGATCCTCCTTAATGATCTTCTGATTAGGATCATCTGGACCAGATTTGATTTACTGACAAGTACAAGAGACATGATTTGTAAAGATTTTTGAAGTTTCAGAAGTTACAACTTTAGTATTGTTTCGATTAAACTTATCATTTGTAATCTTTTTACCCGGTTGTCATTTACGATGAATAAAATTCTCACTTTTTATTGCGTTTTATTCGGACTTCGTCAGGAATTAAACAAACAAAAACGGTCCATCTGATCCCAAGAGAAGCCTACAAGTAATAAAACTGGAGGATCTGGTCGTTTGGCATTTTGAAGATCTTCGTTTTCTCCACAGCTGTATAACAACAGTGTTACAGACGCTGCGATAACTGTAATCCGTGCAGGGTTTGGGTTGAGCATGCGCAGTAAGCCTCTTTAAGCCCGCTCAATGGGAAGGAAAAATGAACAGAACAGCAGCGCCTCTAAGAATACTTTTCTTGGGACTCAGAGGTGCTTCAGGCTACACTCGTTTCGCAAGGGGTGTAAACAGACTATCGCGACAAAAAAAGTCCTAATCTTGTGATTAAATACCAATAATGCCGCTGTACGGATTTCGCCATGTTGAAATCAGCAAACCTCCGCCAGTTCAAAAAATGGCGGAATCAAAAACAACGGCAGAGCGGGGTTCCAGCCAGTTTAGCTTCTGCTCCTTAGGAGTGCGCTCCCCGTTAACATGGGGGCATTACTAAAAACGAATCAAATATCCGACATAAAACTTCTAAAGGCGGACCAGCGAGAACCGCATTGCATCCGAAACACAATCCCATTCTGCAAAAGAAAGCCGTTCATGCTTCTCTTGGAGGCCGCCATCTTGTCATCCAATCAGATCATCAACTTTGACTTTAAAAATAAAACAACGAAAACCACCGGCCATGCGGAATTAAAATAGGAACCGGGGGTTGCATTGTTGTGGGCGTATATAGAACATTTAAACGCTATCTGTTGTGCAAAAAGAAAACGATTAAGGGAAGGCGATTTCCTCGCACCAAAGCTTTAGCGGAGCTGCGGCTTGGCCCAACAGAACCAATAAACCCCCCAGTACATCACATCTATGGATATTTAATATAGTTATCTATTTCAAACAACTTACAACAACGTTTTATTATGAAGCAAAGTGTCCTGCGCAGTGATGCAATTGCAAATTTAAAGTTTATTATTTGAAATATCTCTCGCTCGCCAAAATTAGGGGATATTTCTAAATATGAGCAGTTTATTAATAAATACTAGCCAGAACACTGACAACTAGCATTAATTAGCTGTTCCTGGTCTAACATTACGCTTTACGATGGAAAACAGTAATTCTACTTAAGAAATCTTTTTAGATCCGCATCGCCGTCCTGCTTCGTATCCCACTTATGCCGTAAATAATTTTATCAGAAGAAATCCTTCGTAGCTTACCTACAACACACAAATATTAAGGTAATCCCTGGGTTTTCAATCAGTAAATACATTCTCACTTCTGGAAATTATGGAACATAGCACAAGTCACAGGATCAATAGGAAGCCCAAAAGTACGCTCTCTTTTATTTTAGTATACATGTGATGATATTGTAACAATGCCCGAGAGCGACATCCCAGCTTACTATGCTGTTACCTATTTTCACCCCCAATATGTTATTTGTGTTGCAAAAATACATTTGGGGGGAAATCAGTACAACGTGCTCATTGCTCTAATGCTATTAAGTATGAATGCCATGTTGTTAACATTTGATGCATTTGCTCATTCGGTGCTGCAAACTCTTCATATAAAGAATAACAGGAGAATCAATATTCCACGTTGTAAACAAGGGTGCCAGAGACTATCCAATACTCCTTATCAATAGTTCTGTATGCTTTTAGATTCGGTGTTGGAAGAAATAAAAATTAAGTTTAATTTCCAAGAGTTACAAGAAACAAATGGCACCCAGTCGGGGGAATGACTAATTCCAAACTGAAGTTAGTTTGCACCGCGGCGCACACTGATCCCCGTGTAGGGACTACCTAATAACATAGTTTCACATTTACGGACATATTAGACGCGTATACAATACAGGATTTGTTTTATTTCATGCTACACAGATGCACGCAGCCATCTTGTTGACAACCCACTGCAGCGCTCCCAC
>JAUZST010030457.1:0-29327 GCA_034779995.1 Parotocinclus haroldoi | reverse complement strand
TGTGTGTGTGTGTGTGTGTGTGTGTGTGTGTGTGTGTGTGTGTGTGTGTGTGTGTGTGTGTGTGTGTGTGTGTCCAGATTTGTCCATTTTGGCATTCCACGCATTCCATTGTCTTCTATGTCTTCCATTGTTTTCCATTTTTGAAGCACCTACAGGTATGCACCATTGAACGACCTAATCGAATCACTGTCCATTCACTTCAATGGCTAATAAAGTCATTAATATAATAAACTATAATAGGAAATACAAATCTGCCTTTTAACTCCAGAAATAGCTGCTGAAGAGCAGAAATCTGTCACTTCATGTGCTAGGTGGTTCACGTTAGTTCTAGAGCCTGTTCTAACTTGGTTGATGTGTTCAGAGACTTTTTAGTAAAAGTTACTCGTGTTTGTGTGTACGACTTTCCCATACTTATTGCTAACAAACTGTAAATGGTGTTCGTAACTGTATGTGCCCGTCCTATTGTAAGTAGTACTGCTTTGTTTGTCCCCCACTACCTGTTTATTCTCTCTAGCACATAGCTATACAAACGGGTTCACAGTCACTCAGCGAGTCTCTTGTTTTATCTGGCTGATCTTCTGTAATGTTAGAAGCGTAATTTAAGCCTTGCGAAATTCACTCAGTTGACTCAAAATGCTGTTACGTGTGGGCTCAGTAAAACCTGGACTCTACTGTCGGTCCATTTGCCCGAGTTCTAAGGACATTGAAATAGTTCCTCTGTCGCAAGAGCAGCTCTAAAGAACACAGTTAAGGACCGACGTTATCCAGAAGCGCAGCACAGTGCCGCTAATGGTCAAGTAACACCGCAGATAATGCGAAATCTAGCTGCAATTGCTAAACGCTGATTGAATTGGGCCAACGAGGCACCTTTAAAAAGAACCCTTTTAAAACAGTCTCTCTAGGGCACCCTCAGCATCTTTATCAGCTGAACTCCAGATGGCATCACTCCTCTGCTTCCATTTCTCTACGAAAATAAAACAGCATCTGTCCACTCTGGTCCTTCTGAGCGCTAATTCCTCAGCAAGCGCACGTGGCACTCTTCTCGGAGCTGCCGTTTAAGATGGTCAGGAGAGAAGAACAGGGATGCCACCCAGTGTGAGTTAGTCACGGCTGAGAGAGCTGGAGCCGAATCCCCCACTGTGAGCGCAGGGTGTATAATGAGAGGTGAGGAGAGAGGGCTGCATATACGGCCACAGTATGACAGGCTCAAGTCAGGCTAAGATTATTGACTAAACTCCATCAGAGTCGGCACGTCAGGCCCGCATGCTGGAGATCAAATGACAGATCGAAGTCATTTGGCAGTCGTAGTTATGTAATGGGGTGGGAGGGTCGGAGGGGGCTATAAGACATGGCTCCGGACATACTTCGATATCTGACAGTGGGTTTCCTTAAATAATAAAGTGTGTTGCGTGATGCGTTTACATTTACGGCATTTATCCAGAGCCACTTAAAGTTGATAGAGTCTTACAATCCAAGCAGTTGTGGGTTAAGGGTCTTGTTCAAGCACGCAACTGTGGCAGCTTAGCAGCCGAGGTGGGATTTGAACCCTGGACCTTCTGGTCCAGAGCCCAGATCCTTAAACGCTATGCTAGCACAGTCCCATGCACTTGATAGCCAGATCACTGCAGAAAATCAGATTTTGTCAGGAATCTGGTCACCAATTTTATGCACTGGGGTAATCAGATAATGGGTAACCTTCGAGTTTACAATAATTGGATTTCTACTTTTGCAACAACCAATGATCTCACCGAAAAATGTGGCGTAAACTCCACAAACACGAACTGTGGTATTAAATAATGGAATTGTTCATCTTCTCAAGTATATACTGCGTCTCGGAGTCAATGCTGCGTTTCGTAGCTGTTTTGCAGCTTTTAATTCCGAGGTACGTTTGTCTCCAGGGTTGCCAGATCCATTAAGAAAAAAATCAGTGGAAAAGCGCCCACATAAAGCCAAGTCTTAAGAGTAAGTGGATCTGGCCACAGTGAACCACAGGCACAGACTGAGCAAACGGACTGAAATCGTGTAACTGGTATAGATGCTGTAATAAATCTGATTACTGATCTAAAATTCAGCTCTCTTTATCGGATTTCTTAATCGGATTCCTAACTGAAGGCTGTGGAACCTGGCAAAAACGGATTCAAGCTGAAAGGGTATTTTTTCAATAATAGATTTCAAAAGGAAACGATAATGAGGTCGTCGATATGGATGAACATATTGATGTCATAGTAATAATTAAATATGGCAAACACCAATCTTGCCTGACCCTAACTCACCACTGTCACTGATTTGTTTACAGACCAAGAACTTGTCGCTAAAACCACGTACCAAATTGCAACAGATCTTTGTCTACTTTAAGGTCTCGTACATGCTTTCAATCCCTCCCACCGCCGAGCCTCTAATAGCATTAGATTCTCAGCGAGAAGCTGTTCGAGCGTTCCTGTGAGAAGGCTTGATAATCTCTTCGGTTCAGCAGGAGTTCTGGGTCCGTTTCCCATCATATTATTTGCTTGAAAGAAGCCATAAGGTTGCACCACCTACACACACATGTACAAAAACACACATCTTCTCATCCAGCAGCAATGTGGCATCAGACATTGGAAACCGTGAAGCTAGGTGAGTCAGACTCAGAGGTGGGTGGCATGAGGCCCGAGTGGGCGAATGAATGCACTGCCGTCCCTGGGAAGCGATTGTGTCAGGACATAAGCCTGATACGCAGATCAAAACATCTCAGCCCACATCAATAACGGCATTGCAACAGGTTTTTTGTGAATTAAAGCTATTAGCTGCCTTAATTATAGCAAATGAGGAGGCATCAGGAGGGGATGGTGGCTGTATATAACATCTGAAAACACGGAGAGAAATAACAAATCAAACACTTTAAAGTCTTTAGTTAAAGGCTCGAGTCCCAGTTTGAGCCACAGAAATTCCTAAATGAAAAATCCCCACTAAAATATCCACTTTTTCACTGATCTTCATTCTGATCTGTGTGAGCTTTAGAATATTTTAGCCTTTTCACCCTGTTGCCCTTCTAAAAAGGTGGCTCTCCGTAATTTCAGCTTCTGGGTGGTTTTGTTATACAAGCATGAGGAGCTGCGTGAAGAACATACCAAACTCAAACAAATAGTTAGCAAGGCAGGGATCAAATTGCTTAAACTGTAGAGTATTGTGCAAAAGTGTTAGGCCACCATTGGATTTCGATATACTATAGTTTTCAAAATGGGATACTGACCATATCAAAATTTCTCAGTCCCTCAGTATTTTAATAACAGGTTTAGTGAGACCCCCCCATCCCCCATTTACCCCTTGACCAATAGCAGCATCTGGATTTTTTTATCAGGATGCCAGGATGACTCTTGTGCAGTCCAAAGAAGTTTGAACAGGAATGGACAGACCTATGCAAAAGTATTTGGCCACCATTAGATTTGCTGTTATAGCAATAGCAGAAAGACCATCTATATCCCATTGGCCAAATGATTGCCTAGTACTTTAAATAACTAACACATTATACTTTGGGAGCTTTCTCACCCTGTTCCTCTTCTAAAAAGGTGGTTACCCTTCCAAAAATCAAGGGAGCGTCATCCCGATGAAGTTCTTTTTGCTCAAGTGTTAGAGGTAGCCACATTAAATACTTGTCAGTGTAGCCTAGAGAATACTGCCATTTTTAAACAACTTTTCTGTATCTTCAGTATTGTATTGTATTCTAATAATTGTAATAAAGGGACAAAAATACTAATACTTTTGCACAGTGCTGTTAAAAACAACAGAAAATCTGTGAAAAAAGAGGGAAAACTTGAAGAAAACAAAGAAAGACTTTGTGATAACGCTTGTGATTGCATCTCACGTAACAATGCAAAGATGTTTGAATCTTATTGAATTTGAATAGTGCACAGACGAACAGGTCCTCTTATCATATACAGGAGTATATGGAGTTTATTGTTAAATACGGCACCATGATCAGGCACAACACAAAATGTTTGTACGTGAAAAGGTCTGCTAAACTAACTGCTCTAACTGAGTTACGTGTGGAAAAGGAACTGGCGTGACTAAAACATAATATGTGACGCAAAACGTGCATCATGGATATATTTGCTACTGTTTGTTTCCAGAAATACAACAAGACTTTTTAACTTCGAGCTGGCCCGAATGCTTAGGTGGCACTTTTTAAGCTCCTCGTCCCTCGTCCCCCCCAAAAAATGCCCTTTTCAACTCTCGAGCACTTACATGGGAAAATGCCATTCCTCTGAACGCACGATGAAAACTTTACCTCGAAGGATGACCCTTTGCCCCTGTGCTGCTGCAGAAGAAATGGGAAAAAGGAAAACTTTGTAGGTCAGAGGGAAAATGGCCACTCTGCTGTGAGAATATATACCAAAGTAAACACAGGAATGTTTTTGGCCTCCTCTTTTGGGGCAAGTTCGTTTTCACAACGGGACTGGATGAAATGCCAAACCTCAGCCAATCACGAGCCTTGTTTATGGAGCGCAGACACAAAATACACTGCTCACAAAAATGAGGGGATATTTAATTATGGGAGGTTTCATTTTAAAATATCCCCTACGTTTTGTGAGCAGTTGATTGATTATTGATCCATCGGATATTGATGATATGGAAATACTTTGGGGTTGATTAGATGGCACACATCATGATACGAGATCACAGCGTTCCCTGGTTTATGGTGGGGGTTACGTTCCAGGACCACCCGCGATAAACGAAAATCCGCTAAGTAGGGACGGCATATTTATGGAAGTATTTCTACACCGTTTTAGCGGTAGAACTTGCAGAACGTTTGGGTTTCATCGTAGGGTTTGAATGAATCCAGTACAGAGAACACAAAACCGCAGAAAAAAACTCGTCACGTCGCCGAGTAGCGACTCAGGCGGGCGTGGCTCTGTTCTTACTTCTCGTTTTTGGTGAGTGTTCATCCGCTGAGTAAATACTCTATTGTAGTGTTTTTAACTGAATAATCGAGCAACACTCTGAAGTAATGGAACGTTCTCTTTAATTAACACTCCATACATCACTCTCGTATCACACCTGCTCCGTCCGTACCGAGCTTCCAGCACCTCATATCCTACACACTGAGTATAAACAACAGCTATTTACTGTAAATACCCATATTTTATCATTTATAACTTTCCTTTATTGTTAGAATTCATATTTTTAATATATTTTTTGACAAATTGTGTGCTTTTTCAATGTAAAAGCTCTGCAAAAACCACCCGCGAAATACGCTATATATTTTTTCCATTTGTATTTTATGAAAATTTTAGCTTCTATGTGGTTTTGTTATACAAGCATGAGGAGCTGTGTGAAGAACATACCAAACTCAAACAAATAGTTAGCAAGGCAGGGATCAAATTGAGTATTTGAGTAGATGTGCAAAAGTCTTAGGGCACCGTTAGATTTCGATATACTATAGTTTTCAAAATGGGATAATGACCATATGGAAATTTCTCAGTCCCTTAACTAGAATACAACCAGAAAATGTGTATTAAGCATTTTAAAACACACCCCTTTGAACATGAGCAATAGCCTCATCTGGAATCTTCGTCAGGATGCCAAGGTGACTCTTGTGCAGTCCAAAGGAGTTTGAACAGGAATGGACAGACCTATGGGAAAGTATTTGGCCACCATTAGATTGGCTGTTATAGCACCAGTAGAAAGACCATCTATATCCTATTGGCCAGTGATTGACTATCAATAACTAAAACATTACAGGCTTTTTTTGATTTTGTAAATTCCTTCATTTCTTTACGTTCAGGAGCCAGGTCATAGCCATGGGATGGGGTGGTCAGGTCCTGTACTACGAGTCGTCAGGTTGTGAGGTCAAAGCTGAGTGTTGTGGCCTTAAACAGCCTTAGTAACAGTGTAGCTCAAAAGTAAGCCACTCTGTATAAGCTATATGCAGGTATAAAACTGGAATACCAACACCAAATAAGTGCTGACATGGAGAGAACATGCCAAACTTAATCACGACTGTGACATTCTTCTCAGTGAGTCAACATTAGAACCAGTGCTGGAAGACAGCTGGAACAATTCGCTCTCCTGCTGCTCATAACTGAGT
The DNA here is from genome assembly GCA_034779995.1 of Parotocinclus haroldoi. Taxonomy (NCBI): domain Eukaryota; kingdom Metazoa; phylum Chordata; class Actinopteri; order Siluriformes; family Loricariidae; genus Parotocinclus; species Parotocinclus haroldoi. The sequence continues at coordinate 23,263 of JAUZST010030457.1, read as the reverse complement.
CGCACTTCAGACGGCCACACTTCATCGAGCACTGGCTGTTATCTCGCCAGATTAGAGAGAGCCTGTGTTATTAACAGAGGGTAAATTGATATGTAGGTATTATCTGCTGCGTGTCTGTCCCTGGGGGACCCGTGCTCTCAAAGAGGTGCGTGTCAAACCCAGGGGGCAAACAATAACGTGCCTGTCCTGAACCTGCAGGGGACAAGGAGCGCGAGAATCACCCGTGTCATTTCAGTTTCCGCCCCGGCATCGACACGGAGGGAATCCATCAGGCCCCACCTGACAACGGCGACAGGGAAGGAGGTGCCGAATGGCACAGTCTCCACACACCCGCACATGGGACTGGTGTCCCGAGGAGCTGTGGAACCATAATCATCATCATCGTGTGCTGAAGATGTGTAATCATTGACTCATTGGATGACATCAACGGAGCCCACTTAAATGTACCCCACGGTGGTGGTAGTGGTGGAGGAGGACAACTTTTGAAGGAGAGAAAATCTGTGAAGGATTCGGAAAGCAGAAAGGAAATCTCATGTGGGCATTCGTTTAGACTAGCGGTCATGCGGAATCCAAACACCTTCCGCCAGGTCTGCTCAATGACACCATCACGCTTTGTCGGTATGATGTCATGGCATTGTTTGGGAGATTTGAATCCTCACCGGTTCAGATTCTTCAGCAGTAAACAACCACCACCCTGGGTTAACACCGATGGGCAAACAGACGGGCTTTGCACATAGCACAAAGGTATTATGTACATAAGAGAAGGTTGGTCCCAGAGGATTCGATCCCTAACTAAAGCTCAGCATTGCGGACTTAGACACACCGTGACCAAAATGGTTGTAAACGTGATCGTTTCTTGTAAAAGCGCGAGTAAGATTTCCAGGCGGAATTTGCACACGCCATTGGGCAGGAATTGAGCTTTGTCTGGCAAGTTAGCGATTTGTAAAATTCGGATAGAACTGTGGGATTGCTGCACAACTCGGCATGCATTCTGTCTCAGGCAGATCAGTAAACGATTGCAGGCGTGGTCTGATTACACACGACTTGTAGTCTTGCCACACGACGGCGTAAGAGCGTTTCCCCCGCTGCCCTATAAAAAGGTTCTCAGATCCAACTTTTGGGTGGTATATCTCTCGGTGACTGCTACACATGCCATTAAGACATTTTGCCCAATTGAAGGACTTTGAGTGGGGGAACATCGTTGGACGTTTTCAACGAATTGCCCTCCGTCTTGGCCGTTCTGACCAAGCTGTTATTCTGACCAATTTGTATTTGACAATGACAGGCGGCTTGAGCAGCTAAAGCAGATCCGAAAACTGTATAACCTGACTTGGTGCATTCCAGAACAGCGGCACATTGTGACTGCTGATCAACTATACTCTTTGTTTTTTAATACTTATGTAATAAGCGAGTGCTTTATTAAACCAAAACTGTATGGGTGTCGCTTGTTCCGCTCAGGCTACATACGTGCATATCTTCAACTGTTTGTTAAAATCAGAAACGGGTCCCCTGTGAGCTTAGAAAATCTTAGAAATGGCTCTTGGCCCAGAGGGTTAAGGTGCCGGTGTATACATTTAGTGACTGCTGCATTTCTGAGCAATATTACTTCGAGTAAGATATAGCATTTCTTCTGTAACCATGTCGTAATGTTAAACCAGGGCACCTTAACGGAGCTTCTCTTTCAATACGGCCGTTTCAGCACTGGCATAGGTAACGGATTCATCCTTCAATTATGCAGCTATTCTAGCTTTTCTTTTTTAGTATTTGCCAAGCAACATATGGAGAGGAGGTGAGATCTGGCTTCAAGATGGGCTCTCTGACCTTCGGGTGGCACGACGCCCGTCGCCTGACGTTCCCACTCAACGTGACGGGTGGATCTTGGCTGAAGCGGTGGCAGAGATAATTGCGCCTTGTGTCCATGTGAGAGAAAGATGTTTTTAAGGACCTTTTCTCTCCACATTTCCACTAGGCTGACAGAACAGGGCTAATCATCTCCACGATACCGGCGGATTCTGAAGCCTCCGCGCTTTTCGTCAGGACCATAACGAGACCTTGTTAAATCAATTTCCACATGTTCACATAAGATGACACGGACTGTGGTCTGTGTGGTTCGTGTAGTGTGTGGAAGCACGCAATATCGATTGTTAAGAGCACGAGCGTGAGGGTTTGCTCATTTTAGTAAGGTAACTTCGAATAACGGGAAGTAGTGCAAAATAAAAGACTTTACAACATTAATTAATTTAAATGTCAATCCATTTGTCTGTGTGGGTTTTTTTTTTTTTTTTTCGTTTTTGAACCTATTGTGGACACTGGTGTACAAGCAAATTTAAACACAACAGCTGAGCTCAACAGGCACTTACATCTGGACCATCACACACTTACATCACTCAGGGTTCCTGTGTGCTGAGAAAGGATCCGGCCCTGAAATAGGAGCTAAAAAAGTTCTTCGATCCTACAGTGCGAACATGCAACAAAAGGGGCGCAAAGTTTAAGAACTAAGAAAAAAGTCCCCCTGATACGAAAGCACTTCCTGGGTTACAGTTCCAGTCCTGTTACTTTTGGACTCCATTTCCCATCATCCTTCATGCTCACACCCTCCAATCCGCCCTCAATCCACTTCAGGTTAGTAAGGGATGACGAGGGTCCAGCAACAGAGAGTGTAAGGCCAGAACCAACGTTGGGCAGCCAGTTCACTACAGGTTAATTATTTCCTTTGTTTTTTTGTTTTTTTTTAAATCTTCTTAACAAGGCCCACTTCTAATTCCCCTAGTTAGGAATAATCAAAATTCAAATTGAGCTTGATTATGTGTGACAGTTCACCCAGGCGATGGTTATGCCACGCACCGTTTTTCTTTTTTTGCCAGGCGTTTTCGTTCAGCATGGGCGCCAGTAGCACGTGTTGGCCGAGCCGAGGTCAGGATGAACCCTGTCATTGCAGAATGCGGTACAAATGAGAAGAGGCCATTAGGTTCACCCCTGGGTGCTCTCTATCCGCCGGTGAGGGCTCAATCAGCAGCCGTGCCCTTGGATCTGCGTTCACACCCACAACACTCATGACAAACACCTCACAATTAAGCTGCAATTATCTCACACAAGAGGATGAGACCTCGCCTGGCCTGGACGGTCACTGACGGACGTGCCCAAATTGTAAATGCGCCAGCGTCTTGACCCGGCGCACCTCATTCATCACGGAGCCCTCACATGCCCGCCTCGTGCCAGCACACGACGGCCCGGCTGCTTTGTCTGAAGCTGTCAAACAACATCACGTGCAGAATAGACTCAAACTCAGGCAAAGGCACTGCCCTAAAGGCAAGGAAGAAAGCCGTTATTGTTGCGGGATTGTTCGGCTCTATTAGACATGCATACGCTTGGCACATCCACCTACTCACGAGCAGCTGGTAAATCCTTACAGGCATCAAACGATGGCATCAAAACCCTTTCTCTCTCCGTCTGATGATAGAGCTTTATTATGACTGACACGCAAGTGTTCTCGTATGAAAGTCTCCTTGGTAACTGCATGCTTCTCTTTGAAGACTAGTCTCAACTATTTAATCACTTTCATTACCCAAAATTAACATGACAATTAAATCAAACTGCACAAACATTTGTGCCAGGAGATCATTCGCTACAAACAACTTAAGCTCACAAAAAAAAATAATAATAATAATAAAAAAAAATCCTGAGAACGCTGACCATCTGTCATACGTACATCTCTGCCCTCACTGCGGCGAAGCCTTAAATTTGCAGCAAGCGTTACAACAGTTTGCAAGCCGTGACCCTGCGCTCAGCTTCCCGCTTCGTGGCGAGATTATTTAAATCCAGACTAATACTCGCACCACAATGTGCAAGGACGGCTGCAAATAGTGCAAATGTCAAGTGTCCCCAGAACTATCCCATTCAGGCGCCGCATGACTAGTCATTTTCTTGCTATTCTTACCTCCCCTGCGGCGAAAAAGGCCTTTGTTATCAAAAAGCCCACGCTTTACCACCTTTGAAATAACCAGCACATTTACTAATGTCCACTGCAGTGTGCTGAAGAGAGCAATCAGGAATAATGGCGTTTGTTTCTCAGGGCAACAAAGTCCACATCAGCCCTAATGTCTACCTTGGCCAGTCGGAGCGTTCAGTTCTTTCTTCCAGTACTGAATGAAATCAAGACAGTAATTGGGCTTGTTTATACTGAGAGGGAGGCAAAAACGGGGTCTGCTATGCAGAAAACAAGGCCAGTTTCTGATGGCTGACATTTGTTCATTTTTTTTTCTCCATAGATCACAAAGTCACAAGACTGCCCAGTCCCTTTAGGCTCTCAGCTTTTCTTCTGATCGGCATTCCCTGCCCCCGCGTAGGTAGTGTTGGTAAACCTTCTGTGTTTGCAGAGCGTTCAGAGGTGGCAGGCATTGCATTACGTACATAAGGAAAAGTACGGGTAATTTGACAAAATAGTTGAAGTTGAACAGAGTGGAGGCTTTAAAAAGGCTTTCTCACTCAATTTTTGAAGCAGGGTGTCTTTTATTGAGGGAAAGAACCACACTGAGGGCACAGAACGGTTCGAATCAACTACATGGATCGTCTGCAAAAATCATACAAATGACATTATTGTCTTTAGCCAACCATGGCAACAACAGAATAAAAATGATACAACTATAAAATCTCTACAAAATACATTGGGCCATTTTGTAGAAATTCTGCTAAATGAGGGTCAAGTTAGAAAAACTGAGAGATGCACCATGATCGTGTTAGTTTTGGCACACGCGCGAGTTCAGAATCTAAAAAAAAAAAAAAAACCGTAAGTGCAGTAACAAAGTACTTTATTACTTACTACCTAGTACCATCCTAGTCCTGTTTTCTATGCTCCCCGCCTTCCGTTTTGATTTTCGCATGCCTGGGTTCCTGCCAAGGGTTTGATTACTGAACTAACCTTAGTATGCACCCTACTTCAAACCTCCAGAGGGAGAATCCAAAGTGAAGCAGAGATGATCTGTTGAAGAAACTGGCCAATGATTAGACAAAAAGGCCAACCACGGGTAGGCTCAAACACAATTTGTCAGTTTGACTTGAGGAACTGCTGGGTTTTTGGCACTCGTTTGTTTTTCTAGAACATTCCACCATGCCGTATATGTCCAGCCTTTAGTAGGCAGGTAGTCAAAACTGTGTCAGAGATGGCAGTGTTGTCGTCTCCTGGTCTGTGTCACATGCCACAAAACCCACTTCTGACCCGGCCAGCTCACTTCAGGCACCAGACCTTTGTAATTTTGCTGTTCTGTCCTCCAGACCCCTTTCGGTTTGTCTTCTCAATCTCTTCCTGGTCTGTCTCGTGTGCCACACCTGGGAAAACTGTACACAGCATTTCCCAACTTGAGGTGATAAGCATAAAGGAAGGCACTTTAGTGATGGAGGAACTTGTTCATAGTTCATAGAACTTTTTTGTAGAAAGTGCCCCCTTCCCTGCATGGTTTCACCACAGGAACTGGGGTGATTTTAGCTTTTGAAATACAGTGTAAAGGGACTTTTTTAGCTCTTACTCCAAGATCTTTTCGGAGCACATAGGAACTTGTATAATGATTGGTTCAGATGAGAGTGCCATCAGGTAGTTCCTCTCAAATTAGTCCCTAGAACTGTTTGGCATATAACCACCTGAGGACAACAGGGCTCTCTGGGAGCAGGTGGTCACAGGTCGCAGGTGTCTGGGTTCACCACTACAGGACCAAGTTGTTGATGGAACAGGGTCCATGGCCTGTGATGCAGACCAGGTCACAATTCCCTGCATTTTAAAAATGTTAAGCTACCCAAGTTTGCTCCTGCAGTCTCTAGGCAATTTAATCTAGAACGCTAAATTGGGAAATAATGCTGAACCTAGTTAACGGATTAGGATCTGCTGCAAAGTATACAAGTGCTCCTGTTGTTAAACAATATACCTTATTCATTCTTAAACAGCGCCCCCAAGGCCAGCCATCATTCTAGCTTGGCTCCATAGGGATCGCCCGGTCATGTGCTTGTCCTCCAAGCCACAAGAAAACAATGAGTCATTGCATTGGATGGAAGCCAGGGCAGATCCATTCCTCTGCATATGATATGGGAGGAAGAGGTTTTTGACAAATGTCTGTGTCAGAATTCAGTTACAGCCCCAAGGGGCACTGGACTTGTTATAGAGGCCTGTGCAAGTAGATTTTCCAGCTTTGAACGTGATCCACGTGTAGTTACACAGCACACGTCAGGCCAGAGCAAGCAGGTCACCTCCAATGGAGGTGAATAGGGAGGTGAAGGGAATACCTGTGTAGTCCTGCAGAGTGCCCCTGTATCAGCCACTGTGTATAAATGCCTGGTTATTTAATATCCAAAACAGGAAAGTGTCCATACAGAGGGAGTGAGGTAACAATGGGAAATCATTCCCGTACTTTAGCAGCCGTACTCCTCATAGATATACCCATAGACAGTGAATTCCGCTGATGCTTTTCAAAGCTCAGAGGGGCTTGATAAAGACATCTGTGATTCGTGGGTCATGTGAGCCCGAGGAGCCACGTGTGAGCGAGCGAGGGAGTGGGAAGGAAATCAAAAGAGCCTCTTCAAGAGGCCCATCGGCTAGCGTCAAGTGCTCCAGCCTGCTGAATTATGAATAAGCCACTGATATCCTGTGACTGGGGAGGGGCGGGAGCGAGCACTTCCTTTTGGGCCAGAGTGGGGCTTGAATACCCGTGCATTATTCATGGCCCAAGTGCTCCTGTTAAAATGACTCGATATTGGGAGCCTAGTATGAAAATATTGCAGCCTTTTGTTACATTCAAGCCGAGAGAGTGGCAACACAAAGGAGCATGTGCGGGAGGAAACACGTGACAAAGTACTCGTTTAATTGTTGTTCTTTGTGATCGACTCGATGGATGCGGTTACGCGCTCTGAATTATTCCTAATTGAGCCGTCATGGAGGGCTTGAGGACAAGATTGTGTTATTCTCAGAACAAGGCTCGCTCGGAGGATAAGGGAAACCAAAAGGGGTTCTCCTTAATATCTCTGTAGTTTCTCCTAGATAACGGTGAGATGAAATGGAAAGACAAAAGAGACTTTAGCGTTCTGCTGCTCGAATGGCTCTCCTGAGATGAAGACCTCTAATCTCACGTGTCTCCTCTTGAGCTCGAGTACAGATCTCAGTCTCACCTTGTGCTCAATTTGCTAAAATACACTTTACTAATGACAAGAGTCTTAATATGAACTAAGCTATTCTTCAGCTCTCACTTTTGATGCTGTGAATTAGAATTAAAATGACCCCGAGTCATATTATTGGCCTTATTAGCGGTACGTCAAAGATATGAATTCACAGTTCACCTGTATAAACCGGGGAAATCTCCTCTCTTTGCCAGATTTTTAATGTGTGAACTAATGTATATTTAAGAAATAAAACATTGAAGTATAAACTTAACCTCAACTTGTGATCAATTTAGCTGATTTTAGTTTAAAAATCTGTGCCTTATGGGCAGCACGGGGGCTCGGCGGGTAACACCGCCGCCTCACAGCAAGAAGGTCTCGGGTTCAATCCCAGGGTGGAGAGGCTCTGGTCCTTTCTGTGTGGAGTCTGCATGTCCTCCCTGTGTCTGCATGGGTTTACTCCGGGTACTCCGGTTTCCTCCCACAGTCCAAAGGCATGCATGTTAGGTTAATCCGTGTCTCTAAAGTGGCCCTTTGTGCGGGACTGTGTGTTTGTGCCCTACGATGGATTGGTGCCCTGTATAGGGATGTTTGTGCCCTTGCACCGGCTGGCCCGTGACCCTGTGTGGATTAAGTGGAAGGTAATGAATGAATGGATGAATGTGTGTCTTGAAGAAAATGTCCTGCCAAGAAACAAAATTCACAGCTTTGACTCCTTTAATCTCAGGAGTCTCATATTCGTATCTCATGTCTCATTTTTGTCACCCATTTCCTACAAGCGATTTTAGTTCTTTAAATGAAACAAGCGAGAATCACAAATAATGCTCCCGAGATGTCAAAGGTCAGCATCTGAGGAATATCATTTTCCTCTGGGTTGCCTAGAGGAAATAAAAAAAGACAACTCCTTAATGTCCCCATAGTTTCTCCTAGACAACAGTGAGAGCTGAGTGATTCCTGTTAATTCTTCAAGAAAAAACATGGATTCTTGAAAGAGATCAAATGGAGACAGGTAAATGATCCACCCAGATCTCGTATGCGCCTCAAACCAACTTCTCAGCTCTGAATTACTCGTCTCATTTTTGTCTAATGCTATTTTTAGGACGAACATTTTTGAAAAAGATCTTTCAATAAAACGTAAGCGAGAATCACACGTAATACCACATAATGCTCCTGACACGTCAAAGGTCAACATTTGAGCAATCAAAATTTCCTGACTAACTGCTAGTGTTCATTACAAATCCTGATTGGGGACATACTCTCAGGACGTGCCTACAGACAAAATGTATCCCCAAGGCTCATTATGTCTTTACTGTATATCTTTTATCCAGTTGTCCGTTTGAACGTGGATGGGTAGGCTTTGGGCCTCTCACAAGGTTAAGTTTGGGACCGATTCACACTTCCAACTGCCCCAGCTCCTGTGCTAACCGTTAATCCGTGTGTTTTGATACATTAGAAGCTTCCCTACTTAATTCGACGAAACCATTTGCGCACTCGCTCTGCCAAGTCGGATTCCTTTTTTCTTCTCCTCTTTACTGCAGTCCAGGGGATTTGTCTAATTGGGTTTAATTAGGCATGTGTCAGGCCTAGCCAGATTGAGAGCATCTTAGCCATAATGGAGCTAAAAGATAGCGCAAGCCCCTCCCGATGCAGCAGATGCCCACGATACTGGCAGTTCCATTAGGATCGCCAAATCACGAAGAGAGATCTCTTCACTTTCTCGGGGGGTGAAATCGATTACCACGAGCTAGCGAGGACGCCTGCACCCGTTTCTCTGTACACATACTGTATCTATTACACGCAAAGCTCGGAGTGAGGAGTCATAATTCACAGTGCCCTTGGTTGGGCTTAAGCTGATTTTGGGTTCGAAAGTCTGATACATCCCAGCAGACATCAATTCACCCAGTGCGGAGAATTAACATCAAGGCTGCTGCCTCACGCTAGGCTTAGAATAGGATTAAGTAAGGCACGGGGCTGCGGGGCTAGCCACTGGGAAGAGATGATCAGTTTCATATGCTTGCATTAGAGTTCATGGTAGCTCGGGATTGGCGACTGAATTTAAGGATTAAGGCAGGGTATTGTAAATAATAAAGTCTTACAGAATGGACATTAAGCACCAAGAACTGGAATCGTTGGCAGTCCGCATCACTAGCAATGTGCAACCTCGAAAGTGACTAGCTCAAAATAGCCTGAGCTCGCCAGAACTCTGCTTGGAACGACGGTACCGTGCAAAAGTCTTAGGCCACCATTCGATTTTGTTGGTTTTAGCATTGGTATAATGATCATATACAACATGTTGGTGACTGGACCCAAAACTTCACGTCACTCCATAATACAATCATAAATGGGCAATCAAAAATTACCTAAGCACTCAACCTTGCAGCTTTCAGTGCGTTTACTAGAACTTCAATCCATATTCCCTTTCCAGCCAAAACACAGGAGTCTATAAGCACTTAAGTAAACGGAGAGGAAAAAAATATGAAATTCTTCTTTTCTTCAAGCATCCACTGCATTTTGGATTTCCCCATAAAGTGTTTGGCAGCCATTTCTCAGGTGCGAAATTGAATTCCAGAGTTGCCAGACAACACAAGCTAAACAAACATTTGAGTCTATGGAAACCATCCCAAGCATCCAAGAAGCCAAAAAAGATAAGTCTCTCAGAATATACACACCTGGCAACCGTGTTTGATTCTGCAAGCCACTTGATCACTGCACTTACATAAGCATACGTGCACAGACTGAGGAAGCTGGGAAACCAGAGTAAGGGTATGCATGCACTGAGAAATTCAATTGCCGGGATAAAATCCAGCTCTGTTAAAAAATCCGATTTCTAAACCAAAATCCGATTGAGGAAATCAGAGTATGCTGTTTACATGACCACTTGAATAAACAAATAACTGCAGAAATCTGATTATGATCTTTTGTCTCTGGTTTCGGTCTGGTGTTTGTGACACTCCCAGAGAGGGGTCTCCACCAGATAAACTGGTTTTCCATCTCACATGCACTTGGCTTCTCTATTTCCCCATAATCGAATGGGCAGCCAAGCGTCAGATGCGCTGTGATGAACTGGCACTTTTTCCAGGTGATATTTCTGCATTGCACCAAGTGTTTCTGTCTGTAAAACGCAGTGACTTGAATGTAAAAAAGAGAACAACTTGCAGAAGAGGACGGGATGAAGACAGGTCCCATTAATTGTGACCCATCAACTGTAGATGGAGGAATGAAGGATGGTTCACGTGGAAAGACATGATCGATTAAGGAACCTCTTTAAATAATGAACGTTCAGCAGACTTTGGTTGGAAATTGGAAGTAATCGTGTCCCTTCCCAGCAAGGTTGTTTTTGAAATAAAATTTTTTTAAAAAGAATCTCGTACTTCAATTATGAACCGGTTACACGAAGCAAAGGACAAATTCATTTTAAACAACAAATCCTCTGGGCCCTGTAGAAAATAATAGCCCACTCAGGGTAGTAATTTATCAGAGATACTGAATCTGACTGCGCTTCTGTGCACAATTATTCAAATCTAAAATGAACACAGTCATGGAATGCAGTAATTTCAGGCCAGTGGCTTTACCCGTCACATGATGAACCGTTAAATAATAGCCTCGGATAGACTGTAACAATCTGAATGGAGATTATCTATGTAATACATCATGCCACAACACAGAGACAGGAAGTCATCATCGTATAGGGTGTCAAGGATCCAGAGGCACTTGAAAAAATGCGAGCTGAAAGAATGGGGGATTTCTCTAGCCACTATTGTGCTTACTGAACGATGAACGGGGTAGTGCCTTTAATACGCCATGCTAGGGTTTATTCTCAGCTGAACGGACCACAGACCGTCTCTTAAAGATGCCAGTTTAGCACAAAACCAGTGTGTTTAATGTCTCCCACCTGCTGCTCTCATAGAACCAAGAGTTGGGTGGTAAAGAAGGTACGGGAAGTTAACGGTTTGAAATTGATCGGTGCTTGATATGGACCCATTTGCTGTAGTGACAGCCTGGACTTGAGTACTTCTGGAAAATTCGGATGATCCGTGTTATCCCAGCTGAAGCTGTTACCAAGCTTTGGGTTGAGTTCCATTCTCAGCAGTGGTCTCAGACATTCGACTCTTACTCTATCCGGATTGAGCAGCCATACCATTAAATCCTCATGCCTAATATTATGTAGGTCCTGCTCAAGCCATCAAGGATCTGACCCATCTAGGCAACTCCAAAAAACCTCTGAAGGCCTCCTGTGGTATCTGGCACTAAGAATCTTTAAGTCCTCTAAGCTGCACGGTTTGGCCTCCATGAATCAGACTTGTTTGTCCAGCACATTCCACAGATGCTCAATCAGATTGCTATGTGGAGAACTAGGTGTCCTGGTTAACGCCTTGGTCAGTGGCCCTCAAACCATTCCTGAACAGTTTTTGCAGTGTTTCAGGACGCATCGTAACGTGGACCATCGCCACTTGGTCTGCAACAATGTTTAGACAGGTGGAACGTTTTGAAGAAACAAAGATACCCTCAGCAGGGCATCACACAGTCAAAAGAATGGGAGGGATTTACATATTTCTTTCTGAACAGTACATAGTATGATCAGATGATTTAAGGAATGTGGAGGAACTTCAAGCCTAAACTGAAGAGAGGTGATCTCCAATCCCTCAGATGGCACTGCATCAAGAACTGTCATTCATCAATAGCTTATAGAGTCACATGGGCAAGAGATTCCTTTATCAAAGCTTCACTTTATCAAGCTCTACAATATAAAAGATATATATATATATATATTTACATAGACAGGTGCAAGATTTTAGCAAATGGCTGCAATGAAACAGAGTGAAAAATTCAAAGGGGTCTGAATGCTTTCCTAATCAAGTCCAGTCGGTCCAATTAAACACAGCTGGACTCCAATGAAGGAGTAGAACCATCTCGAGACGCATAAGAAGAAATGGATACTTATGACCATGTGATATTTCAGTTTTTCTTTTTGAATAAATTTGCAAAAAAATTCTACGTCTGATTTTTTTCTGTCAAGATGGGAAGCTGAGCGTACAGAAATAAAATGAACTTTTTTTTTATTTTAGCAAATGGCTGCAATGAAACAGAGTGAAAATTCAAAGGGGTCTGAATGCTTATAAAGAAAAAAAAAATGCTTGAAAAAGCCTAATGTTAACCTAGTCCAGTAGGGCAAAGTAAACATAAGAAACACTGGGTTCATTTTCGATTTGATTTTACGCGTCAGGATTGAAATGGTTAAAAGGTTTTAGGTACTAGGTTGTTCGTGTACGTGGACGACGTAACGCAGTGAACGATAATTACAATAACAACTATTTCTGCGACCAAACAAAGATTAGCTCAAAGCATATTTGCTCTTTTTAAGGACTTTGGATTCATTTAAAACCAGAACCAAATGGAACTGCGATGCACGGTCGTGCTTTCAAAGTACTGTTCATAGATTAGGGTGTCCAGATCTTATACTGGCTCCTTCCTGACCAAACATTGACTTTGGAGGCACGTTCTAACACTTTCTATTATTTATACCCGAGCTGAAAGCCTCTCTCTGCTACATCATTTGTCCATTTGCATCCACAAGACAAGACAACTGTCTATTCATCCCTCACGTTGCACTGGATAGCCCAAATCAGGGCTTCTCACTTCAACGACCTCTTAATGATTTAGACGTTGGTGCACTTTATATAAGAGGTCAGTGGACGGGTCAGAAACCTTTAAAGATGCTATGATGGTTTGAATAGAAATGAATGGATAGAGTTATGTAAATGAAAAGAATTCATTGATATTCGCCTGCATGCTCGGTCTACGAGCAAAACGTTTGCTTATTTGCAATAATTCTCAGTTTGAGGCCGCGTGCATGGTTTCTTCGTTACATTACTAGCGTGTTATGATCCTGTTGGTTGTTAGTATGCGAGAGAACACAATTGTTCATACTGGATAGAGTTGTAGTAGTTTGATTCTGAGAAAACTGGATCTCACTGAATGCTCACTCAAATCACACTCATTAAGAATTAGAGACTGTTCTGGAGTTCGCTAGAGGTTTGTAATCCATCCATTACCTTCCGCTTAATCCACAAGGGGTCTCGGGCCAGCCGGTGCCCATCCGGCAACTCTGGGCGCAAGGGCAGGATCAACCCAAGACGGGTCGCCAATCCATCGTAGGGCACACACACGCACAGCCACACACTAAAAGTCACTTTAGAGACACCAATTAACCTAACACGCATGCCTTTGAACTTCGGGATGAAACCAGAGTTCCCAGAGTAAACCCTCACAGAGAGAGAGGACATGCAGACTCCACGCAAATCCTAAACTAAAGCACAGGCTTGTAAAATACGGTGTAAATCTCAAACATAAAAAAGTCCCATGGAGTCCCATGGTAAGTTCAACTTTTTTTCCTGATAATATTGTTTGAAGTTTAAAATATACCAGTAGGCTCATGTTTCTGCCGTGTAAATATACGGTTCACAAAAATGAAGGAATGGAAAATGATGGAATATCCCCTCATTTTTGTGAGCCGTGTAATACTCTGTTGGCAATTCTAATTTTCCAGGTAGGAAAATCATTCATTCCTGTAGCAGTTTCAGGCACCTTTTCTAAATGGGCCTATTTATTTAGAGATGGTAAATTGTTTCAAACTGATTCTCCCTATTTATAAATCTAGAAAAGTCTTTGGATTTGTTAAACTTTATTTTTATGTCCTGACATGCTCGTGTGGTGAAATCTGGCGATTGTCAGCGTTTAAACTTTATCAAATTATAGGGTCACGATATGTAATTACGAAGCTGATTTGTGTGTCTCTGGCTTGTGGCGCGTACTATTAAATGTGGTAATTTCTAAATTTTAGTAATTATACTGACTGCGGGTGTGAAATGAAGTCCAGACGCAAGTTCAAAAGGAGCATAGAGCTCGTCGTGAATGGAAGAAAATAAATCATTTGAAAGCCAGGTTTTACACTGAGACTTCATTACTTAATGTTTTTAAGTCATAACCCATGTAGTCACATATTCAGGAGGACAGGATTTATTATTTCATCTGTAATCTCTCTCCCCTCATACCTGCAAATCAAAAACCGGGTGCACGTATAAAGAAAAAGAGGAAACACCATTTTAAAAAACGCAGACATGGCCTTTAGCTAGGATTCACCGATCATGAAACTGCAACGATAAAAATTAGATAAAAGCAAATAAGATTAAAATTAATGTGTTTAGGTCTTTATATAAGAACAGAATCAAAAATGCAAATATTTGTAAAGGTGTGTCCCCCATTTTTGTTGCCAACCCTCTCACAGCCTTAGTGTGTGCCCTATGACTGATTGGTGCCCTATCTAGGGTTGTTCTTGCCTTGTGCCCTGTGCTGCCATCTAATCACCGGCTCTCTCAGGATCCTGAATAGAATTCAGTGGCTAGGAATTATTGAACACCCGAGCAGGTCGGGTTCCTTTTTGTCCAAGGTTTGTTCCTTCTACATTCAGTGAGTTTTTCCTTTCCACTGTCACTTTAGACTTGTTCAATTTGGGATTTGATTTCAAGATCATGTCATATTGTAGAGCTGCTTTGAGACAATGCACCATTGAAAAGGGTGTTACATAAATAAATTTGACATCGACTGAATTACCTGTCCCAGTTTCCATTATGGCACCAAAGTTTCCAAATAGCGAGGGTGAGGATATGTGCATCAGACTTTATGATGGCGCTAATGGTCCTTTGGTGTACATAGGGGCTCAAAGACAATGCAAAGAATTTTCACCATTGAAAAGTGAAATGATATTTTCACTATTTAAATCTGCAACATCAGACAGTGAGTGAGACTTACTTATGAGCTACCATACTGCTAACGAAAGACAATCCTGTTTAGACTTGTACAAGAAACCGCGGGTTAAGGTCTTTGCTCAAGGGCCCAACAGTGGCAGCTTGGCTTGACACCACTAAACAGACAACGCAGTGGTTTGAGGTTAGGAAAATGAGGATTGTGTGTCCTTGAGTGGCTCTGAGTCAAAGCTCTGATGTGAGTTGCAGAGAAGGAACTTTTAGAAAGTGGCCAGCAACAGGGAACGATTGTCGTTCTTGGAACGCTGTGTATAGGGAATTGTACGGAGCACGGAAACTGATCTAGTGATTGGACCAGATGCAAGTGCCTTCTTGAACTCAACCATCATATTTAATTACACTTGTACTTGTACTATTAAACAACAGACCTTGGTGCTAAAACTGGAAAAACACAGACCAACAATGAAGTCCAACAACACAATTTTGAATGATCACACAGTAATCTTAGTGGCAGTGTGAAAGCAAACCAAAAGAGGCCCACAAATTAGTCCTTAGAACTGTTTGGTGTGAAAGCGGCTATATAGTACTGTCTTAGCAAAAAGACTCCAGTCGAGCATTAGATTAGATGTGCTATTGTTTTATCAATGATATAATGATATAAACATATACAAAATGATTCCTCAGCCTCGTTATCAGAACGCAACCAGAAAATAGGGGAAATTTTAAAAGGAAGACTTAACACGTCCACATTCCCTAACACTTGAGCATCTGGCAGCTTCATCGGGATGCCAAGTTGACATTTTTACAGCCCAAAGAAGCCTGATTAGTAATAATAACATAAAATGAAAAAGCTAAGAATAAAATTATATATATATATATATATCCTAAGATCAGTGGAAAATGACATTTTATCCAAGTTTGTGTCATTATACCATTGCTAAAACAACAAATTGAACGGTGGCCTAAGACTTTTGCACAGTACTGTACATATGAGAGAAGGACATCAAAACAGGTATTGTCACTCAACACAAAGTCTGACTAAACTGGAACACTTCTGCTGGAAATGTAGCAATATATAAGCAATTAATTAGCAATAAAAACACTGATAGCTGTAATTAAACTAACAGATCGCTCTCTGAAGTATTAAATAGGGTTGGGGACTGAACGCTTTTCCAACCCTTTTACATTTTGTTTCATACTGGGTTCTGTTTTCTTTTCAGAAATGTTTATCGTTGTTACATTTTTCTTGATTCTAAAGCTTAAACTAAAACTAAAGAATTCAACTAAAGAATTGTCTTGGGTTCTGATTTCAGGCTGCAAGTCAAAAACGGTTTCCTACAGCCAGAGTAAGAAATGCACATGGGTGTATTATCTGGAATGTGAGACTAAAGAAAGTCTATCTTTCTATACTAATATGAAGAAGAGCCAGACATTTTCTCAGTTTCTAATGAAGTCGATTTTTGCCGTTCGCTTCACTCTTGCTTGTTACGTTTACAGCCTTTTTCCACCATGAGCTTGGAAGCCTGTGCTTCTTGGCCGCGCCGCCTATAGTGGCTGCAAAGAGGAAGAACAACGCATGTTTTTCCAACTATTCGCATCAATCCAGTTCCTCATCTTCCACTCTGGCTGATGAATTTCAGTCCATGGCTGTTAGAAAAGCCACCCCGTTACTGCTGCTAGTCTGTACAATGACACCTGATACCTTAAATGTGGTCCGTTAAACACGGTTTAAGGTTTAGCTTACAATCAATCTGGTTCTGCCTGGATGTATTTTTTTTTTATTTCCCTGGATGTTGTGTGTTAATATAAGGTCCGGATCTCGCTTATTAAAGATGACCGTCGCTCCAGCCGAGTTAGACGACTCGGACTCGGCTACACAGTCACACCATTGAGACCACTGGTGACCTGCACACTGTAACGGAAACAGCGGGCGTAATTTTGTGAGGCGAGCGCTTGCCGACCTGTTCAGTGTCCTCATAGCACGGGTTTTAATGGCTACAGCAGGGCCCTAATTTTGTTGTCATCCACAGGAAGCCGACGGAAAAACCAACACGGGCTCTTGACAGCCATGAGGACACCTAGACCGTTATTAATAACAGTAGCGCTGCCTGACAGTGAACAGACTGGCCTCTTGTATGACTGTCTTTTATTTCCCCTGTCCGCCTCATCCCACCAGCTTATGAAATGTGCACAACTCAAACAGAGGCGGAGCTGACGCCCGGTCCCGCGCCTACCACTGCTAACCACTACACGTCCAGCGCTATTACTTATTAAAAAGCCCACCAGGTGAAGTGCCAAAACGGGACCTCATTTCATCCCTCTCCGTCATATAACGCTGTGTTTACATTAAGGCTCTGTTAAAGTGATAACACAGACAAGGGCGAAGGGCTGGAATTAGTTTCACAGCTCAGGGCAAGAGTGCGGCGATTACCATAAATATTTGGACATGTCATCGACTGTGACTTAAGTTGCGGTAGCGCTGCAGAGTGTCTGTGGTAACCGTGGCTGACTAGTTGTTTTAGGGAATTACTGTTTGAAGGCTTGCTCCTATTTCGCATGAAAGGACTTTGCTAAACTGTTATGTGGTGTTTATAAGGGGCCCTAAGGTAAGCGCACCACTCGTTTGGACTCCGTCGTGGCCTGGAGGAACGCTACGTGGTAACAGTAAGCTCTTTGATGTGCATGGAAATTGTAAACTATTCGTAATGATCATGAAGCAAATTATGTAGGATGAAAACGATGTTTTTATAGGCTGACTGAACCTAAGGGTGTGTGATACTGAAAGTCATGTGAGCTCAATACGGTCTGGGATTTTGTCCATAACAATAATTAGACGATAGTTTTAAAAGGTTAATCTTGAGTATGAAATACTAAAAAGCTCTCTAACCACCCAAATCATCCTTAAAATGCATAGTCCCTCGATTCAAATTCGGATTGGTCTCACCATTTTGCCCCTGTTCCCGGTGCGGAGAGAAGAAATGCGATGGGGTTGAGGCCTGTAGTGTTTGACGAGGCCTGTAGAGCCGGGACGAGGCCTGTAGAGCCGGGACGAGGCCTGTAGAGCCGGGACGGGGCCTGTAGAGCCGGGACGGGGCCTGTAGAGCCGGGACGAGGCCTGTAGAGCCGGGGCGGGGCCTGTAGAGTCGGGACGAGGCCTGTAGAGCCGGGATGAGGCCTGAAGAGTCGGGGCGGGGCCTGTAGAGTCGGGACGAGGCCTGTAGAGCCGGGGTGTAGCCTGAAGAGTCGGGACGAGGCCTGTAGAGCCGGGACGAGGCCTGTAGAGCCAGGGCGAGGCCTGTAGAGCCGGGACGAGGCCTGTAGAGCCGGGACGAGGCCTGTAGAGCCGGGACGAGGCCTGTAGAGCCGGGGTGGGGCCTGTAGAGCCGAAACAGGGCCTGTAGAGCCGGGACGAGGCCTGTAGAGCCAAAACAGGGCCTGTAGAGCCGGGATGAGGCCTGAAGAGCCGGGATGAGGCCTGTAGAGCCGGGATGAGGCCTGTAGAGCCGGGATGTCTCTACAGTCTCCTCATAATATTGTAGACCATAGACGAATAGTCCAATCAGCATTGACCATTTGAAACCATACTCCACAGTCACGGCACCATGGATACACAAAAGAAGTCAATGAGCTTGAAAACACAGTTTTCTCATTTAAGGACTTGGTACAAACCCATGAGTATTAGTTGTCTGTTTGTTTGTTTTTGTTTTGTTTTGATTTGGGTTTTTTTTCCTTTGCCTGCTGGCCTGCTCACTCTTTTATACCTCATCATCAGACCCCTAGCTCAGCACTAATCCTTAGTGGCCAGAGGCGGTATAAAGTAAGTTTTAAGGAACCGGATGGACATCGGTTACAATAATTTGGTTCTACAGTGTGTGTGATTGTTCATGTGTAGCTGTAATCGAAGAGTGACATTGTTGTGTATTTCCTGGAGGGACTGATTTGTAGAACAGTTTAGGCTTCAAATGCTGCGTAAATGTTAGCGTTCCACTTGACGTTTTCAGCAGAATCTCTGATGCGTTTATGTATCTTTTGCAAATACTACGTGATGTTAGTTTTCAGGTAATGTCCATTCGAGCTACGTCCAGTTCCACAAGCCATAATTCATAATGTAGACATTAAATAGCACATAAACACACATACGTGTAATATAATCATGTCCAGTTTACCATGTAATGGTTTGTTCATCCCAGTTAACACAATCATGCCATTTACAAATACATACAATTGTCTCTGCATACTGTAGTATTGAGTGACCTTAAACTCAAATATATTGTACCAGAAAGCATCATTCCGGTTCATCGGTGAGACTGAGTTCAATCGCAGCAGTTGTAGTTGTTTCGCTTCCATTTGAATGAAAAAACACATTGACACTGGTTAAGCCAAAGCCACTGGCGAGCTCCGTAACAGGGAGGAGTCCCTCGTCAGATTCTCTGCCAGGAAAGCTTCTGATGGGTATCCACCAAACTGCACTCCCTAAGCACCGATGCCAGCTCCTAGCCTGGCTGGGTCAAACTGGAAAGCGAAGAGCAGCTACTTTAAATCAGACAGACAGGGAGGGGACTCCTTTCATCCACGCCATGCCTATTCCTCTACCATCTGTCTCCAGGACATGCCAGAGGAGACGCGGGACGTCCCGAGGAGTCGAGGAGCGCCGTCTTAAATCACTGTCGTGGCTTCCTCCTCTGTGATGGATCTGCTTCATTTAGCAGGAGCAGGAGGCTCACAGGGAGGCCAAATCTTCGGCCTGTGCCACACAAAAACACAAAGTGGCTGCCAGCTGCTAGAGCAGTGGGGTCTCCCATTCGAACACATTCTTAATGCCACTCAGAACAGTAGTGGCCAAAACGGAAGCTGTCAAGGTTTTGGCTGCATTAAGGGTTCTTGTTCTGAACGTGTTTTGTACTGAGGCTATGCATTTTTATTTACGTCCTGATTTGCTGCAACGCGGTAAACATTTGACCAAAAAAACATGTCAAATAATAAGTTCTGGGTCAAAGCCATGTTTTGTAGAAACAGGAATTCTGAAGGTGAATAAATGGACTTAAATCTAGGTCTGTTCTTATACTTAATTCATAGGTCAAGTTAGTTTTAAGACCTCAAACTGTTGCACACACCAATTTTTGTTTAACTTTTTCTAATAGTTTTCTATATAATTAGGTGTTCACACCTAAAATCATATTTACTTTCACAACATTTGCCAGGCCTCCTTACCCAGACCAAATTAGATCTGATTCGATTTTGCACATCAACGTTACGGGGTCACAGCCCTTAAGGGCCCAGCAGTGGCAACTTGGCAGTGCTGAGACTTTAACCCCCAACCCCGTGGTTAATAGTCCATTAATTCAACCACTGAACCATCACTCCATCCATTAAGTTCATCCAGTAAAATAAGTGCGTTGTCCCTGTCATATGACATAAATGTCCACCTATGCAGCGTTTAGCGCCCGCATTACGTTCTGTCAAACAGGTCATTGATCAAAATGATCAATGATCGATCGTTACCGTAGATACATAATGTTTTATGCTACTGTAGTATACATATAAAGGGCATTTTCACAGGAAAGCCACATGCAAACCAGGCCACTGAAAGCACGAGTGAAATGCTACGCATGCAATGCAATCACACAGACATTAGAGCCAACATATAAAGGACACAATGATGGAATAGAAATAGAAATGAACATACCTCACTGGCTGCACACAAACAAGAGGGAATGAGTTCACTTGAAAGAACCCTAATATTAAGGACCGGCGAGTTAGTATCTTATTTTAATGGCTTTACACGTTTATGAGGCGTACAAACTTTTGGCAGAGAAATTGCAATAGCTAAAGCATTCCGTACGCAACAAGGTCAACGCAAAGTACATTAGTATTCATGAAAAAAAAAAATTCAAATAGAAAATATGAAAACTAAAACGTTCAAGAATGAGATCAAATCGATATATATCAGTTAAAATACGCTTGTTAAATCTTTTGAATTTGACCAACGGTTTGCAGCTATGAATGTAAACATGACTAAACAAAAATGGGAGTAAATGAGACCTCGGGTAATAAAGTGAACGGACGTTAATTGGATGGTCGTCGACACGTCTAATTGCAGGATCGATTTCTGACGATTACCTACAAAGAGAAGGTCTTAAAACGTCTTTAAAACTCTCTCCATTATGCAGTGCAACCCATTAAATGTAATTCATTTTTGACCGCCATATCTACTCTATTCAGAATTTTCAAACGCTTTCATCCCTCTGAATGTTTTTGTCTCTGTAAGTCGTTAAGGTCTCGAGCTCCCGCGTACGGGACAGTCCAAATGAGGCCGGTTTCCTGTTACTATTTGGGCCGTGTGCATTACATCACTTTGTCGGGTTCAGACTTTCTCCTCTTTAACAGGCTCACTCCGAGTCTTTGGGTTTACCCTCCACTACACTGTAAACTTTTCCCTTTGAGAGCAGAGACACAAACCACATCATATCCACAGTTCCTCTTAGACGGCCTGTTCAGCTTTAGTCCTGCTACATGAGCTGAATGTGGTGGGAAGAGCATGATTTATGATTTATGTTTTGGCAGATCGTGGCTTGGAACCAAAAAATACATCCAGACTATATGAGAATTCCTCACGCAGTGGAATCATCATGATAATAACCAATAAAGCCATAATAAAAATTTCAAAAAACATTTTAAAAACGCATTTGGTGTAATATTGTTGTGTGAAAGATCATTTAGGGTGGTCCAATACAGGCAAACTCTCAACGGAAAGCGGAAAAAGTCAGGGAGACCCAGGATAGGACCAATCACTGGGAAAGAACTCAGATTAAAGGAACTCTCCTGCAAAACCGGACCACCTATCAGTAACGGGACCCCGAAGTAACGTAATAAATATTTGGGGGAATTGCTGTACTAATGTACTAACAAAATGGTCAGGCGCATATCACAAGCGTTCTGTGTTTGAGGAAATTCAACAGGAGGACTTTTTAGTGCATCAAAAATCAAAAGACAAAACAAAAAACATGGGAACAATGAGAACCAAAGTATTGGCCCTAGCCCGATAATATACCTTGTTTACAAAGACTATTAAAGACGTGCCTGTTACTGCTGACTCTATTGTGATTCTTAAACAGAAGCGTGAAATGTCCGATATAGGTCACATCAAAAAGATAGTGTTAACAGCCTAGGAAAATTAGAAAAATAAGATTTTGGCCACTTTTCCTGCTGTGTACCTCTTTTACATGTTGCGTGAAATTAATCCGATTGACCCCGCACTTGATTTTCTTGGGTGCCTATACTTCTGGAGTTTATGAAAAACCCCACCACTTGCTTTCAGGACATGCGTGAATACCTGAGAGGAACTAAAGCCTGGAGTTTTGAATGCAGTCTGGGTATTGATGTGCATAAATTGAGTATAAAGCCCATCTATGCGCCCGCGTTCTGCATTCTGAGTACTGCGTGTGGGATTTGGTAGATTGCGTTGCGCGACACTCAGACAATCGTATGTATATATTTCTTTCTTCCTCCCCCTGCTATTTCCTTCCAGATGATTAAAATAGTGTAAGGATAGGAGCGCGGGTAGCACCCCACGAGGCTTAGCGGGAGGTCTGTTTAGTGCTGCAGTGGGCGAGCCAGAGAGTAGAGAGTGGTGGAACCAGCCAAGAGCTCCAGGTTGGGAGTGTTAACGAGATCTGATGGGCCCCTCTGTGGGCCTGGCCTGTATTAATCCATCCCGGTAAATAATTAAAGCAACAGACTGCCTGGGTCAGACCTGCAGGCAGAACTTATATTACATCTTATGCAAGAGCAAGATTGTTATATTTTCCTAGGGGGAGAAATGGCAATTTTACTGATTTTTCTCCCCCCTTTTTTCCAGTAACTGCTGTGGATACGTTAAGGAGAGCAAAGTGAACCTCCTATTGTGGAACTAATCATGAGAATACTGAATGCTGAACCCAGTACTGTGAATGAAAACAAATCATTAGCCCATTATGGCAAATGAAAGCATGAGAATGTTGAATAATGAACCTAGAATTGGGAAATCAGGAGAATACTAAATCAAGAAGCTATTTTGTCAAATCAAATATTTTTGCTGTGATAAGTATCATAAAAGATTCAATTGGGAACCCAAGTCAGGTTAATTGACCAAGCCAGGGCAACTAAACTTTCCCCATACAATGATTTTTATTAAGCAAAATAATGTTGAGTATACGCTATACTTAAATTAGTCTTTAATTCAATAGTTTTTAAATTCCCTAATGAATTCTACATTACATATTGTACTCTCGGTGGGGTAGCACCGCCCCCTCACAGCAAGAAGGTCCCGGGTTCGATCCCAGGGCGGGGCGGCCTGGGTCCTTTCTGTGTGGAGTCTGCATGTC
>JAUZST010030446.1:0-29329 GCA_034779995.1 Parotocinclus haroldoi | reverse complement strand
ATACACACACAAAGACACTATGTATACATATATGTACGTATATGTATTTGTGCATAGCTATATATGTGTGCGTTACTGTATTTATCTGTGGTCTGTATTTATCAGGGTGTTTAGCATGTTGTGTCTACGCGTGTATTTGACAGAATGCTTATATTTGTGCATTTTTTAAAATATATTTGTGCAATTTTGTTTCGTGTGTGTGGAGGTACTGTATTAGGGATGTGTGTTACAAGGAGTCTGGTGCCTGATAAGCCAAACATTTAAAACCCCCACACAGATTTAATAAGTACTGTGGCTGATTTTTCAGGTTAAACGGAGCACGTGTTAAACGTTGGGATATCTCAGATGTTAATCGAACAATCAGCTCTCGTAGTGGATGTGGGAGGAACGTTCAGGAGTAAAGACCTGAGGCTCTTTAACAAAGGACAAATCGTCTCCTAAACAAGCAAGGCTTGTGTTGTACCTGCTGACCGTACAGCACCCCCTGCTGAGTATGGGGACTGCATGGAGTGCGGGTCAGAACTGGAGTTTGGATCGGGTCTGACGAGAACTTTATTTTTCATCATGTTTACAGTCGGCTCCGTTTACCATAAACAGCGCAGGAAACCAGACTTATTTAGTGTGAATACATGATTTGTATAAGAGCTTAGGTAGTTCACGGCGCCCTCTAGTGGTTGAATAAAGAACTACTGCTGCTGTGGTTATTGGACTCTCAAAGCTAACTCAGGTTTGGTCATGTTTTCTTGTTGTTTCATTGAATTGTTTCACTCATTCACGACAGAGACTCAACGGTCGCAGGCAGTTCGAGCTCCCGTCATTCGTCTTCATCCCTTCAAAACAAGTCACCCGTGTCCTTGTCCAGGCTCTCGCTCCAAAATGGGCAGAGTGACACGGCCAAGCTCGCAAACAAGTTTGAGGAGGGGCAAGACGTTCTAGCTCGCTGGTCCGATGGCCTGTTTTACCTGGGGACAATCACAAAGGTTAGACTCGTCGTCCTCAAAGATTAAAAACAAGATGCTGCTACCGTGTGCTCTTTTTTTAAATTTTTTTTTAAGCATTTAGTTTTTTGGAAGTCCGTACACACCTCTGTTTATATAATCAATGATGGGATGTTATCTGATAACACTTTATTTAGAAAGAATGCAGAGTGCAGACAGATAATGTATTTGTAGCTTGAGTAATTTAAGTTCAGGATTGTTTTTTATTATTATTATTATAAAATAAAATGATTTATTACACACTGGTTACTTGGCTCATTAAATATAAATAAAACAGTAAAGGTTCACCACTGCTGGCAACACTTTTGGAATCGAACTGACTGCCATTTGTTTTTGTGCTACAGATAAATAAACAGAAGCACTGCTGTTTTGTGGTATTTGAGGATCAGTCTAAATCTTGGGTTCTTTGGAAGGACATTCAGACAGGTAAGAGAGCTAATGATGTAAAACCGGTATTTATCTGATGCGTTGGATACAACTGGCTATTCAAGGATTGCTCGGTTTCAGTGGGAGTCGTTATAATTTCTAGCAGAAATTGGCTGACATGCCTGGTTTAAGCGGGGTCATGCGACAGAGCCAGCAGAGGCTCAGAACTCAGTCATGGCCTGGAGCACCAGCGTTTTGGTCCTCAAGCTTGCATATCAGCAGTGAGACTTGGGGTCTGGATTCTCAGAGCTTGGCCTTGTTTTCGTACACCAGAGTTGAACTTGCAAGCAGCAGGTAAAATTTTAGGACTGGGGCTGCCTAGCAAAGCAGAAGCCTGAGACTCGGGCTAGCATGCTACAAGGGCATGGGAAGCTTGGGCCTTGGGTTTGTCCAGAGGTTCAGGACTCCTCACTGATTCCAATAAACAATCCAAAAACCTCATCTGATTAAATTGTAAGTAATTGTATTTATTGTTATGTGATCCTTATTTTGTGATGGCTCTAGTAAGTGTCATGACTAGTGTTGTGCCAATCCACATTCTACTGCCCAAACAGGAGATTGTTTTAACTCTAACATTTGGATTCTTGTTGTTTATACTGTGTTTAAGGTTACAGCATGCTGTCTTACTTTTCAGAATTTGCAGACAAAGTCTATAAACGCACACATTTTTGCGTTTCTAAATTCTAAATTTTGTTCAAACTGAAGTTGCCATGTGCTCATGGTAAGATGTGGATTGGAATATGGATCAGGATCAGTAAGGGGATCGTCCAATATCTGCTGCTGAATTATGTCCTGATCTGATTACGTATTTGACCTGATACTGATATATGATCAGATATATGATTTCTTCTCTCTAGTAGTGATGCATATTTTAAACACCAATAAGAATTGGTTTTTATATTAGTCTTGACCTGACACACCTGAAGTTCTGGATTTATTCTGGAGCTTTAATGTTGCCGGTGAGACTTGTGAATCTGGTATCAGAGGGTAAGTGGTTGACCTTTTTCCTCATGCACCAGAGGCTCTGGGCTGGCGTGACACTGGTCAGGATTCCTCCCACAGGCCAAAGATATGCCGTGTCTGCAGTGTCATGCTTCAGTATATATGACTAGTCTTGAGATAAACGTGTGTTTGTGTCACTGAAATGGCCTCTGATGCTAACAGTCCAAAAACATCATCTGATTAAGCTACAAACTGTAATTGTTTTGTTCCTCCCAAAGTTTCTTCCTCCTATATTCAATTAGTTTTTCTCTTTCCACTTTCACCTTAGGCGTGCTCAGTTTGGGATTGGCCTTTAAAGATATATAAAAATATTGTAAAGCTGCTGTGAGACAATGCACCTTTGTAAAAAGTGCTATATAAATACTGTGGTAGCCTAGTGGTTAAGGTACTGGCCTATGGACCAGAAGGTCTAGGGTTCAAATCCCACCTCTGCCACAGTCGGGTCCCTAAGCAAGACTCTTAACCCACAATTGCTTGGATTGTAAGACTGTATTAATTGTAAGTTGCTCTGGATAAGGGCGTCTGCTAAATGCCGTAAATGTAAATAAATCTGACTTGACTTGTAACTCCAACCTGTAATCGAATACGGATTTTCATATCATAAAATATTTTATTCTCATGACAGGTGATTGTGCTTTGTTGTTTTCCCCATTGAGGATATCATCAGTGCTTAGAGCTGCAGTCATCGTTATAGAGAGTGTAATTTGTCCTCTTTAACTGTATCACGTGATGGGGTATGGTATAATATTTGAATAGTTGTTTATTAAAATAAGTTCCTACTGTTGCTTTTCTCGTGTTAATTATTGTGTATTGTAAAAATGTCTTTAAATGTTGTGATGCGATACATTCTCACCTCCCTTGAAGGTAGTGAAGGCATTAAGACTATTTCTTGTATACGATTCCTCTCTCGCGTCACTGTTCAGTAAAACAAGTCTGCATGATATTGTCATTTTAATAAGCACTGTGATTAAAGTCATAACACACAAGCTGCTAGTGAAGCTTCTGCTCTTCTTTGCAGTGCCCCTGTTATTAGATATGGCTTTGGGTCGTTACACCACTAATCATTTGCAGAAAACTGCTTATCTTTATGGAGCGCAGATTGAGGAACGCATACAGATGCGATACTAAACCAGGGATGATCTCACCGTGTGGTGCAGTAAACACACCTGCATCACATTTTGTCTTCCTACCACTAAATGCTTTCATCCTTATGAAACTCAGAACTCTGTTTAAACTGTGAGCAAACTGGGGTTTTCCAAGGAGTTCAAATATTGTTTCATGATATGTAAAGACATTTTTACGATACTTTTAAGGTACACAGGATTGCAGACAAAAATGCTTCAGTAATGACAGATTCTTAAAATCTACCATTGTAATTGTTCCAAAGTTATTTTTTTTATTCAGAACATGCTTCATTCAATTAAAACGGGACTAATTGCACTTTATAACAAAACGTGCAGTTGGTCAGTGTTCATTAAGCACTGATGATGCGCACAGAAAAGCACATCACCTAACACGATGAGAAAACTGAGCTTAATACGTTCAAATCTCACCATATTGCCCAGGCCTCAGATAATGTGCATGACCGAAGTGACGGTGGCTTTAACACTTTGGTTCTGTGTATTACAGGGGACAGTGGAGGGGAAATGCTTTGCTCCATATGCCAGAATGAAAGCTCAGAACCACCCAATGAAATGGTCATCTGCGACAAATGTGGACAAGGTAGAGTACAGTTTACAGGCCCTGGCAGCTCTGGGAGCAAGACGGGGAACCAATCAATCATAAGGCACATACAGTCATACACTAAGGGCCACCAAATAACCTAAAACGCATGCCTTTGGACTGTGGGTAAGCCCACGCACACACAGGGAGGACTGAGGCAGCTCCACCCTGGGTTTGAACCCGTGATCTTCTTGCTGTGAGGCAGAGGTGCTGCCCAAAGTCGATACATTTGGGTGTTAATTTGGCTTGTGACACTGAGTCCGTATAATAGGATAATGTTGTGGTTCCTTGCGCTCGCTCTGTTCAGGCTTTTGTTTATCTTTCTTCTCAAAGTAAACAATTGATCCAATGAATCCAATGGAGTGGAGTAGTGTAACAGTTTAAAGGATTTGATTAAAATGGCTAATAAGGCTGAACTGTTTGCGTTCTGCTTAGCACAATCTGTTTACCATGCGTGGGTTGTGCGAACTGTAACCATTTATATTCTGCTCTCATGTCCATACGAGCCATCCCTGTGATTTTTCTGGTGGAGACCGATGCCCTATTGAGATTGGATGTGTTTGTCAGGAGGTGTCTGTCTGAATGTTTGTACCTTCCCTCTTGCGTCGGAAGTGTGCTAAAGTAATAAAGTTCCTGCAGGAGAGTCGAGTGGCTGGGTATATTCTCTGAGCTGAAAAACGCAGTCACAGGACCCACGTTAAGACGTCTCATCTTCCTTATCCTCTCTAAATGCCAGGCTCCTGTCTGAATGGTATTTGGATGAAGATCTGTTCAGATCCGTCTCTATGGGGGATCATTTAGCAACATGAAACCAAAGTTATGGAACACATTGCCACAAAGTCTGTCACTGCTCGACACTCATGACACTAATCCAAACTAAAAACCTACCCTTTTGCCTAACAATATTACTTATTGTTTTTCCACACCTTTCTCTTTCCCCTTTATTCCTTTCTGTTCTAAAGCAACCTTGGATACTATATAAGTAGCCAAGGTGCTATATAAATGGAACTTCTTATTATTTCCTGTTAAATGAAGGACACCTTTTGTTCTGTGACTGCAGCAATGTTCAGATCATAATAAAACACATTTTGACAGAATGCTCCAAAAATAAGAGAAGAAAGGTAAAATAGAAATCTTGAACCAGAATGATAACTTAACTAGTAAATTAATACAGGTTCTGAATTGTAGAAGATGGAGTGCACATGTGTATATAAAAGAACATGCTAATTATGGTTTAATAATGGAGATAAGAGATAATTAGAAGGACGCTGGACACCTGGTTTTAAAGGGTGGTTCAGTGGGCAGCAGCAACAAAGTCCCGGGTTCAAACCCAAGGTGGAGGGGCCTGGGTCCTTTCTGTGTGTAGTTTTCATGTTCTCCCTGTGTCTGTATGGGTTTACTCTGGGTTACCTCCCACAGTCCAAAGATATTAGGTTAATCAATTACTCATCTTCTGGATAAACAAACCAACCAAACAAGGCTTGTTTTTAAGATTATAGCACTTAAAAGACAAATAAGCAGATGAAGAATAGTTTATCTTCTGAGACGTTGCTGTTGCTTGCAACATACACATAACGAAGTTGCTTCCAGGCAAGTGCCAGACCTGTTTTGTGTGAAATCACCTAATTTCTAAAAAGCTTGAACATATTAAATAAGTAAATGAATGCAAGGTCACTGTGACTGTAATTTTCTTAGAGGAGCATCCCTGTGTAATCTTGTGTATTAAACGTCTGCATTAATAGACGTTATTCTTGATTTCATAGGTTATCATCAGCTGTGCCACGCCCCCATCATCGACAATAGTGTGATCGCCTCTGATGATAAATGGCTCTGCAGACAGTGTGTGTTTGCAACAACAACAAAGGTTTGCCGAAAGATCGTCCTCTTTCTTTTTGTGTGTGTTTTGGGTTATTTTTTATTTATTTATTTTTTGGTCACGGTGTGGCTCACACTTTTACAGTATCAGTCTGTATCAAGTTTGGACACCTGCTATTATAACTTTTGTTTCAGCTGTTTTAGTAAACTTTAAAGATGCATGAAAAATCTTTGAGGCAATTAAGTAATACAAATTAACTATTTTCTGTTTTTTTTTTTCAGTTATATCTATAATAATCTGATTTCCCGGGTAGAGGACTTTAATATGATTGTCTTCAATACAGGGCCACGAGGTTTTGCATTTGAGGTTTTCCAACGATCTTCCTAACTTTCAGATCAGTCAAAATTATTGGTTTAATTTAATTTGCTTATTTCAATGTATTCATTATTTAAAAACCATTAAGGTTGAGTGAAACTATGTAAATGATCATCTCTTGTATTTATGTAAGAACATTTTTTGTTATTAAAGATCCTTTTTTAGTAAAAATGGCTACACAAAAGGGAAATATCTGGTGTGTCCAAACTTATGGTGAGTACTGTAAATACAGTACTGTTCAAAAGTCTTAGGCCAGCCTTAGATTTATCTTATCAGTGGCATCATGTATGTAACGTTGCCCAAAAATTTCAGACTGGGATTCATCCTCTTTTGGATTTACCAACTTTTTCGTTGATCTTTCATTCCTCCCTTTGTGAGCTTTAGCACATCATTGCCTTTTCACCCTGTGGATCCTTGGTTGCTCATTTTCTGTATTTTCTCAATGTTTTGAGAAACTTGAAAGAAACTTGAGCAAGAAACAACGATTTATTGTTTGTATAGTGCTCCTAATACCCTTGCTAAAACAACGGTCTGACAAGTTTAAAGAAGTACTGGCCAAATGTTGAGAACCGTGGGAACATTCTTTGTAGTCATGATTCTGAGATGGACGAGAACGGATTTTTGAACTCTATCTCATAAATGCCTCATAAATGCAGCCTCTCACAGGCATTAGTTATCTGTCTTTGCTGATATGGGTTTGCATAAGTGTTAAAAGCCTGCCGTTTCACATATCATGGAGAGGGAGGTGCTAATTTAAACTCAACACAATCGCCAGTGCTTTCTGGCCAATGCAGATTTTTTTAACATAAGAAGTATAAATGGCAGCGTACGTAAACATTTTTGTTTAACTTTGCATTTATCTGAAACATCTTCATTGATAAAGAATGCTAGCAGGAGCTGCAGGCTCGTCCCTGGCTCCTGTTCTCTGGTTATGGGCAATCATGCAAAAAGGTTAGATTATGGATCGCTGCATCTCTACTTAAGTGTGTGTCTCTCTGTGTGTGTGTGTGTGTGTGTGTCCCCTAACGTCAGAGAGGTGGTGCACTGAAGAAAGGGCCAAACGCCAAAGCGTTACAGGAGATGAAGCAGTCTCTGCCCTATTCCCTGGAAGAGCTGGTGTGGGACCAGGGACACAAAACCAATATCCAGCAGTGCTACTGCTACTGTGGAGGTCCTGGAGAGTGAGTGCAGTCTGTATAAAACACATGGGTCTTTCTTAGATCTTTATATAAACACTTAACCTCAGTGCCAACACGAAACTCTAGCTAAGACTTTAGCTTTTTCTGTAGATGGTTCCTGAAAATGCTCCAGTGTAACCGATGTAAGCAGTGGTTCCATGAAGCGTGTATCCAGTGCTTACAGAGGCCCATGCTCAATGGAGACAGGTAAAGATCACCCCAATGTATTGAATGACTCATAATGACACACATTGGCTTGTTTGTTCTTCCTGCCATGTAAACACAATGGAACTTGGTATTTATCGCCTCTGACGCTCTCCTTATATCAGTTAATTAAGGGTGTGTCTAATAAGTAGAGTTGAGCTCTATAATCAACAAGCTCAGACGGTTATGTAGTAATCCTAAAACTGCACACTGCCTTTATACGTGAAGTGGAGGCTGAGTGTTGGAGATACCTTACTATTTTTGTTTTTCTTATTACTGATATGCTTATTGGATCAGTATTATGAAATTTACATTTATGGTATTTACCAGATACCCTTATCTAGAGCGACTTGCAGTCTTGCAATTCAAGACATGGTGGGTTAAGGGCCTTACTTAAGTACCCAACTGAGGCAGCTTGGCAGAGGTGGGATTTGAACCCTCGACCATCAGGTCTAGAGTCCAGCACCTTAACCGCTATTCTACTGCAGTCACCACAGAAATTTTTATTCTGTTGAAACTCTGTTCACAAATATATTTATATCTACAGTTAAGTCTACATTAATCAGCAAAGTTAATAAAGTGAGGTAGAGTACAGCGGCATAGCGACTTAGACCAGTGTGACTGGAGACTCAAGACTCACTACTCCAATCTGCAGGCACGGGGAGATTCTAAACCTGGTTCACAGGGACAATGGTTTTAAGACTCAGATCTGTAGACATGGGGACCTGGTGTATGGTCTAATAGGAGAGAATAATAATATATGATGTAATATTGTGCAATGTTACTGCACTGATAGAACGGGGCATTTTGTTTTAAACCTAATGTTACTAGTAATTTATTTGAATTGCAAGGGAATAAAGTTTTGTTGTTGAAAAATATAAAACAATGTCCATTGTTTACATAAATGAAAAGGAATATTTGTCAAATATAATATTCAGTATTTACATTCAGTAAATCGAATTATGAACTCAGTATCGTGAATCGTTGCATCCTTAGTTATTAATGCCACACCTTTTGTGGCTCTTTTTTTTTTTTTTTCCTCTTCCTGTAGATTTTATCAGTTCGTATGTTCCGTTTGCAGTAGTGGACCAGAGTACCTCAAACGCCTTCCTCTGAGATGGTGAGTATCACTACATGTACACCAGAGGGGTTTAGATGCTTCAGTTTACCCCCTCATGCTCCATGTGGTCGTTGTGTCTCCCCAGGGTCGACGTGGCGCACCTGAGCCTCTACAACCTGAGTGTGATTCACAAAAAGAAATACTTTGATTCCGAACTGGAGCTCATGGCTTTCATTAACGACAGCTGGGAGCAGTTACAGCTGAACGAGGTATGACAGGTCATGCTTTCTGTAGCAGATCTCAACCAGATGAAGCCCCACATCGTCTGACTTGTTCTGTTTCCTGTCCAGTTGGCAGATACCCCTAAATCCGAGCGCTATGATAGAATCCTGGAAGCACTTAACAGCAACCCTACCATGTAAGTCTGCTTTTATACCGAGCCTGATGGGGCAGACCTGCTCGCCTAGGTGTTCATGTTCCCCTTTGCCCCATTGGATCTCAGGTTCATGTCTGGGAAGGAAATAAAGAAGAAGAAGCACCTATTCGGTTTACGGATCCGTTTCCCTCCAGCCCCGCTGAACGCAGAGCCCCCGTCAGACAGGGAGCAAGAAAGAGCTTTTCATGAGATTAAGATAAAGGGAAGGAAGTCCATGAAATCCCCCCTCCCATCCAGGTAAAACGTTGTTTCAAAACAGCTGTAGAAATATCTAAGCATTTTTTTGAGCAAGTCTGTGTTGACAGTGACAATGAAACACCCTGTAGCTTGGACTGATGGGGAAATGAAATGGCAAAAATGATTCCATGGCTGATATTCCCCTTCCTGGTAAATCTTTGTATTTATTTATTTACTTATGATTGTGAAAAATGTGGGTTTTTTTCAGCATGGCCTCTAATGGTGTGGTGAAGAAAGGGAAAAGGAAAAAACACCGCACACACTCGTTGGAGACGCTGGCAAAGCTGAGACGATCAGAAGAGCTTTTGGCACAGGTGGCCATGTTTTAAAGATCAGCTACCGGTTCAGTTGATAAGTGATTAAGATGAAGAAAGGTTTTGTTTTTTTTTTTATTTCTGTTGATGAAATGCTAAAATGTTATATGTCTACACCCTTTCCGTCTCAAACTTAAGAATCACATGAGGTTCCCAGTGGCAGAAAGCAACTTGTTGCATGTGACTGATAAGAGGTAGGACTGCTCATTTAAACTTGTTGAATTGTTGCACTGTAATGTTTGCTAAGCTGCAGAATGCATTGTATCGGTGTTCTTGTTTACTAACCAGTGTAAAAACTGAGAAGTCCGTGCCATCGTCAAGTACCTCAGACGTCGAATCCATTAGTGCCACCACTATGAGTGAAACTACCTCAACCAGCATATCCAGGTATTTACATCTGCATCTACAAACCTCACGTGTTCTGTATAGACAAAAGTATTGGGACACCTCCACTTTACACCTACCAGAGCTTTTCTGACATCCTATTATAAATGGTCATTATTACGGAGTTTGCAGCTATAAGAGAATCCACTCGTCTGGGAAGGCTTTGTACAGGATTTTGGACTGTATCTGTTGGGAATGGTGCCTTGTCATCTAGAAGAGCCTTTGTGAGGTCAGATAATGATGTTGGCATGAGAGGGCCTTGCTCACAATCTTCGTTCATTCTAAAGGTGTTTGATTGGGTTCTATGTAGGAAGGCAGACAATTCAGCACAGGATTTCTAACAGTGCCGTCCTATACCGAATTCAGTCGGCTCCAATCTTTCACAAACATAAGGGCAGATTGCTTGTTTTTATAAACCTGCGGTATAAAACACTGGCTTTAAGCCACACACATTAATGGCATATTTTTTCAATATAAAGTAAAATTATGACGCATTCTAAAATTATGAATAATCGTGATCCAGCTGAAATTATAACTGGCCCCAACTGCCATTTATTATCGTTTTTACTTTACATCCAACACAGTCTGAGCAGTTCCAGCAGGACTCCTGTACCTCAACCCCTAGTAAAGAGAGGGCGAGGACGACCGAGGCGAGCCCTACAGCCCCCTAACCCTGAGATTTCGCCGCCTGCCCCGCCCGAGCCTGCTCCACTTTCACATTTCCCTCCTGCGTCCATCACGCAGCTCAGCCTCCTACGGAGCTCCATCAGCAGCTACTTCGGTGCCGCCGGCCGCATGGAGTGCGGGGAGAAGTACCGCGTCCTGGCACGGCGCGTCACAGAGGACGGCAAAGTGCAGTATCTGGTGGAGTGGGAGGGCGTCACTGCGTCATGAGCTCGAACCGGTGTCTCCGCGCGCTTCAGAACCTTGCTTTATAACCTTTTGGTACGTCGAGGTAGTGGAGGGAGTTCACCCTTCATTTTCAAACAGGTAAGAGCAGCTGGTTGGTGGAATGTAAACGGTCGGCGGAGCGACCGTACGGCCAGAGAGATTGGAATTTGCGTTCCCGCCTGCCATGTAGATTGTAGAATGTCACACGGCTGCACTTCAGAAGCACAGCTGGACGCAGACAGCAATGCTACTGTGATCTCGTGCTGTTTTTAACATAGGTTCATCAGCTTCCTCTCACCAGCAGCTGATCGGTATTTTAAGCTATGTCACTAAACTGGGAACGGTTTTGGAGATTTTGGAACGAGGTAGAGATATTGCCATAAGAGGTAATGGATGTAGCGCTCCCGTTACCCAACCGTTTAATATCCAAACCCTTTTTAGGAACGAGATGCAATCAGATCAGCCAAAACATTACAATCCTTCACTTATGTTTTTAATTAACAGCCCTGGTTCTGTGCATTTAATACACAGTACAGTTGGATTTTTGAGTGGCCTTTTTAATTGTAGCATGACCTTCACACCAAATGCTTTTTGTTAGTTTTTGCGGTTATTTATTTATTACAATTTTTTTGGTCCCAATACCTCAACTTGTTGTCCGGTTTTGCTTTCTTTAATTCTGTTTCTTTTAATGTGTTGGAGATTTCGCTGTGTCTTGTTCACCCCTCGCCTAAAAAAAAATAACTTGAGGATGAGTATAGGAATCTCTAGTTTGTGTTTTTATGGTCATGAGGAGACTAGAATGCTCTTAGATAAACACTAAACGGTTCAATCCAGTCAGTGGGAGCTTTGTCATCATTATTCTCCAGCCTTTCAGCTTTATTCCACTAAAGTGTTTCTTTAATATCCATGTATTTATAGTCAGTCTGTTACTTGTCCTATAAGCACAGGTTGAGCTGTTCTGCCCGGCAACAAAGCTCTGCTTGGTTAGCACTTACCCAGATCTCATCGGACATTACCACCTTCCATTGCTTCGAGTTCTGTTTGACACCGTATTTAATGGTTGATTGGATTTAGCATGGTGTTCTCTGAATGTTGGTTTGTCCCTCCTCTGACCCTGTTGGTTGGTACTTGGTTGTTTAGGAGATATTTTGACCCAGTCATCTGGCCATAAAGTGGCTCCGTTTTTTTTTTTTTTTTCTCTTTTTCCAAGTCCAATGAGAGACTTTTGTTAATCAGCGTTATTCGTTATTTTATTGTTGTAACCTTTTGGCTGATCTTGTTTGTAATTCTTTTTTTTTTTTTATAAAAAAAAAAACATGGAAAGAACAAGAGACCATTCCTTTTTCTAAAAGTCAACGTACTCATAATGTATTGATTTCTAAACTTTTCTAACATTAGGATTCTCTCGTTTCGAAATGAATATAAACTTATTTTCTTTCTATTATCAATAAAAGGCTTTTGTTATTTTGACCCGTCGCCATTTACAAACGAATAAACGTTCTTGTTATTTCTACAATTAAATATGATTTGGATTTTGTCCTTAACTTGTAAAACCAAACATTCCACTTCACTCAAAAGCAGGGAGAACCTACAAATGGTAAAACTGGAGATCATTTTGTAGTGGCCTCGTAAATTTTCCTGAATGTTGTACCTGTATAATCTTTTACCTTTTGGATAATTTAGCAAAAAAAAATTGTATCTTGTGTGTTGCATCACAACAAACCTCTGTAACTAAAACACTTGCAATGTTTAGGCATGGAACCAGTTTAAAGCCTAGAAACAGCTTCATCTTTTTATTTGTTCGTTCGGATTTAAGATCATAGTGCCTTCCAGTGGGGTCCGTCCCTCCTTCCATAAACTTTCTGAAATGTGATTTAAGGTAGAAAACGGTTCTTCCAAAGAGAGGTGTGGTGAGGGGACGTCGATGAGTTCTAGATAAAGGGCGGTTTGGAGTTAAACATGTATGGGATCCACTGTTATTCGTTCCAGGGGTGCTGCTGATGTGCAGGTAGCCAAAAGTAAACAGACGCTGTATGCTGCTGCAGAATGAGGTCGAATGAGATTTATTTTTTTCTTTCTTTTCTCCATTTTTCAGTTTTCTTTTCCATCGAGCCTGAGAGAACCTTTTTTCGATAGGGCACTTTTGTTTTTTACCTTTATAAAGTTTGGTTCAAGCTTGATTGCACATTAATCCTGTTCATCCAGTGTTGTTGGTGTTTGCAACCTGAATCAGACGTTCTCAAAGGCTGATCGTTAGATTTAAAAAATGTATTCGTGCATCCATGAAAGGTTTTTTCTGTGCTTAGTACAAAGGTGTTAGTTTCTGAAATCACAGAATCAAACTAAAGATAGCGAGCACGTCTTGACAAACAGATAAGAGGAAACGTATTATTTTGGCTGAACTGTTTTAAGCTATTTACAGCATTAATTGTGTAGTAAACCTGAATGTTTATTTTATTTTTATTTTGTTAAGATGAAATTATATTCTTATGCAAGTACTGGACAGCATATTTAATCAGTTAGAAAATGACACTTGTGAGATTTATGTAAAGTTTTTTTTTTTTTTTTTTTTTTTTAAACCAGTTTTAACCCTGCTTACCCTGGTCACAGGCACTGGGGGGGGGGAACATGGAGCCTTTCCCCCTCAAGCATGTCCCAGCAAGAGCTTTGAGATTTTCTTTGAATATTTAAAAGATTTTGCCAATTCAGTGATTCATTCATCCCTTTAACCAATTTAGTGTTAAAAAAAAAATTGTCGTCAAACGTATTTTTTATGTAAAATATGCACACACACAGAAGCGCAAGGATCCTTATTTTAGAGGAACTTTGCTTTTCTGTACTTTAGTGTCCTAGCTTGGTTTTCATCCTATGCAACTCATCTGGGTGACACTTTGGGATCTTTTTTCTTTTTCCCATGTCATGTTACACCGGACAACAGTTTGAGTGAGGTTTTGATAGACGGAGTTCAACTGAACCCAAAAATCCTTTCAGATTTGCTGGATCAAGTATGCATCTGGCGACACTTTCAAATTGAACCTTGTACATTGTCTTGAAACCAAGTCCCAGAGCATGCCATTTAATTCTGACATCCAGATCAGTCTCGTTTTCCAGATCTGCTTCATGCCCTAGGGAGTCTCCCTCTGATGGCTTTGGCACTGACAAACTGGCATCATGTAGCACTAATCTCATGGCTGAAGGCAGATCCATCTGCTCATCCTTTAGTTCTCGCCATAACATCAGGACTACAACTGCCTTATGAGTAGTACTGAGCCTTAAGCGTATTCTTGCCACAGAGGAACAAAATATAAGGCAGCTGTTGAGACCGACGAGGCGTTTCTGCTAAAGACTAAATCTTAAGTAACCAAACTAAACCTTTGCCTGAATATTGTGCGTCCAAACAGCACCTTTGGATGTGGGCAAATGTTCTAGCCTGTCTGTAATCTGAAAAACAAGTGATTTTTGTGATCAGCACCCGTGTTGTCCAGCTTCATGTCCGCTTCACGTAAACACAACAGCAATATTTCTTTTACAATTGTCTCAGGCTTTTTAAGAAACCTCTGTGCTATTTATTTCTGTTGGAGAAAGTGTACACTGACCCAAAGTCAGTTTATTCCCTCAGTTTTCAGTTTAGCAGAGTTTATTCCATCAGGCAAATGTCAGGACTATATTGGACACCTCTAAGCAAGTGCTGATGTTAAACTTCCTTCAGCCTTTATCGCGGGTCAATACTTTGATTCTTTTTTTGTGGACCCAGAGTGCTGTCTAGGGAGCGCGAGTTAGTCTCTGTGCAAGCGTGACCTTTAGCACTTCCAAACACCAGTTGCCATAAAGCTTTCTGTAAAAAAAATAAGCAAATTGTTCTGCCTTTTTGATTGAATAAACTCATCAAGCCCAACAATGCTGCCTATTGACAATATTATATTCACAATGAGCATCTGCTATGTCACAAGCATTTCGTTGGCACATGCCTAGCTGTAATTTCTAGCATTAAATTTGTGTAATTCTTTCATGTAAATGGTTAAAATTCAGATTTTTCCTAAAGCATTCCCTGCGTTCTTATTTTTATCTAACCACTCGTCTCGGAGCGCTGATTTTGGATCTCGGCGCTGATACCTCGTTTATTTGATATCTTGTATCTTAAGTCAAATGTATGAAACGTTTCTCACTTGGTGTAGCATTACTGGATCCAAACAGCTTTTGTTCTTTGTTGGTTTTTTTTTATATGGCTTTGAGCAGGCTTCTGTAGCCAAAGAATAAAATCTGTCAAAATGTGGTTTTGCTGTTTGTGTTGCATTTGCATATTTTATCCTCCCATCTCAGTGAAGCACGTCTCCCATGGTATAAAAATTAAATTGAAATGCTGTAATACTGTGCTTTTGTCTCTGAGGATGCCTGCGTAATGTTAATAATGTTAATAAAAAGTAATGTCCAATTTCACTAGCATGTATGAAAGTCTGTGTAAGTAAATGTAGCCAAAATCAGATCGTTTCCTTTCGTATGTGACCGGTTTTCTTTAGTGTACCAACTCCCAGGGTTTTTCATATGTTGATAAATGTCCATTCTTGCATTTCCAGTTTCAGGTCAACACATTCCAAAAAAGTAGGGTTTTTAGGACTGGAATTCCTCCAGATTCTGAATCGGTTAATGATGATATGCTCTGTAGAGCAGAAATATAGAAATCTCTTCCAGTATTTCTTTGAGGACCATTGTCTTTAAACATCGATATTTTTTTCATACACTTTATACTTTCTAATAAACTGGAGATATCTGACCATCTGAAACAGTCATGTTGATATACTTTAACGTTCTAACAGTTTGCAAGGAGGTGAATTTCAGCAGTATTTTTCCAAAATTCAGTGGAAAGCTTAAACATGGTTATAAAGGTTTTAAAAAAACATGGTAAGCATTGTGTATTATCCACTAGGTTTCTTAGAAAGTCATAATTGAATCGACTTGGTATTGTTTATTGAAATAAATAAATTAATAAATATTAATTGTATCCTTTGCTTAGTATAGTAGTAGTAACTTCTAATACCTAGTAGTAAACTTCTAATACCTTCAATATGTAATTTAAACAAGTTTTGAAATTAAAATGTACACTGCCTCAAATTTGGTGTGCAAGCAGTAATTTCCATACCGGGCAAACCCCGCCTTTCGGTCTAGGATTGGGTCCTTGTGCTCGTGCTGTTAATTCGCTTTGTCATTGGGCCGTTGTCCCGTCACTCACATTGGTCTCGCAATATTTGTATTCTCGAGGCGCCAACGTTCGCGGCCTTCTATGAACCAATCATATTTCGGGATTTCACGATCAGCCAATCAGCTGGGGGCGCAGTGTGTCAGGTTTTGTTTGTGTCTCAGAGCTGAATGCTTTAAGTCGGTAATGTAAGTGATAAATACATTTACATAACTAACATAGCAGTT
The DNA here is from genome assembly GCA_034779995.1 of Parotocinclus haroldoi. Classification (NCBI taxonomy): domain Eukaryota; kingdom Metazoa; phylum Chordata; class Actinopteri; order Siluriformes; family Loricariidae; genus Parotocinclus; species Parotocinclus haroldoi. The sequence continues at coordinate 12,865 of JAUZST010030446.1, read as the reverse complement.
GATTAACATTTAAATAGTTAAAAACTGTTTAAATGTGTGTTTAAACAAATAAGCAACGTTACTTTGTAACAGGACAGAAGCAGGAAAGGTGTAAAAGGAGTAACTATGCTAAGCTAGCTGGTTGCTAGACAACCTGTTGGCTGTTAAACGGTAAGTTAAACATCGCCTTTTAATCGCCTCAGGTTTGTGTTACATTTAATAATTGTAACCATTTACTATTATTTAGCTTACAATAAGCTTGAGAAATTGGTGTTCTTGGGAAATATTTATACAATATGTATATAAATGACTTCCCGTTTCACCTGTGTTTAGTAACATTTAAGCATCAGGTGAAAACACTTAAAATGTAAAAAAAAAAAAAAAAAATGATTTGTGGGTGGGAACAGTGCTATAATAAATGGTATAACCCAGCACTGCAGCGACCCAGGTTTGAGTCCTGATCATGCCCTGTCCGGCATCGCACAACCTATTACTCGCAAAGAAAGTCAGTTTATTTTCTTTTTAATGCTTTTTGATAGTTATGTAGGCCCACATAACCAACTTAACAATCACTGAGCGATAATAGTTGGAAAAAAAAACTCAATGAAGTTGTAGAGAAAGTAGGAGGACCAAGACTCGAAGACAGTTCATTACAACAGTTACAATTAGACAATTTAGACATCTTTATGACGTCTTCATCCAGAGCGACTTACAAAAGTGCTTTTAATTCTTCATGGTTGACCAAACTTCATGTTCGTACAAAATTACTAACAACCCAAGAACACAATCTAACCAGAACCTGCCGGGGTCCGATTCAACCTGCTTTGGCAATGTAGATATGTACGAATTAAATGAAGTCGCGTATCAAGTAATCAGTTTGTAGTACTAGTTTAAATACACAGAAGCTAAATAGAGAAATTGCATGAGAGGGCACAAATAAAGAAAGTATAATAAATCAAATCTAGACTGTAATAAATCAAACAGAATGCAATATTATAATGATAGAGAATATGAAACTAAAGGTTATAAGATTATCTACAGGTATATATATTAGGGGTGAGTCAAGGGTCAGACATTTGGTTATGAGGGATGGAGCAATGCTGTGTTAAATTGGTGATCTTTTTGGATGTCGGTTTTTGAAACCTGTTGGTATGATACGGAAGCTGTGTTCCTCACATCAGAATTATCAATTCCATCTTCATTCCCTGTGATGAACAACAAAAGATCAGACATTTCTGTGTTGATAACTTTTAAACCACAAAAAATAGATAGATGAATAATAAATATAAGAATATGGATTACAAGTAGAATAAGTCCTCAGCGAGAAAACATTGTGGTGACATTTAGGCACTGTATCCTTCTGATATGGGGGACTGGAATTGATGATAAAAGAACAGTTTGTATGGAGATGCCCAGATCATCTCATTGTCCTGTCCAGTGATGGTCTGGCGTCGTTTACACCTGGCCATGCGGTTCTTACTAAAATAAGCAGCGGTAAACATGAGGGGGAAAAAAAGATGGACCCTGATTGGGACATAAATGCATGTATTTTAGCAGTATACAATGAGCTATAATGATCAATAAAGTGATATTAAGTTTAGTTTAGTAGAGCTAAATAACGTCTAGCGCTAATAATCTACCATTTCAATGTGCCACCTGGGCAGATATTACAGACAAGCACCGTGGACTGTGTCTGAGGAAGGAAGTCCGACTGCAACAGGGGCACCTGATGGCCTCTTAATGGCTGCATTCTGTTTTCTCTGGGGATAAGGGGTGTTAACATTTGCAATATAGGCTATTGCGGATAAGGTTCAGTGTTCAATGTAGGTTCAAGTTAAAAAGAAAATCTGGCATAGAAGTTATTATAGTAGCAGCGATCAGATTAATTTTAATGCCGCACAAAAATGAGGGACGTTAACCTGAAGCCTGAAGTTCTGAACCTGTTTCTGTTGCAGATCTCAAGCTGAGCTCTGCATCATCAGTTCAGGATTGAACGAGCGTGTTAGTCTGTAACGCAAGCTCTTGGTAATGAGAGAGACTGATGTGTAACGCAGAGAGAGAGCTGGTGAATGATGTGATATCTCTGAGGAATCGGTTATTGATAACAGAGAGGAATCTGCAAGCTCTGGGAGAGCGGTTAAGGTGAGTGCTGATTTTGTATCTGCCTGTTTACGCTGCGTAACGTCCAATGGCATGTACATACAATAATAATAATATTCAATATTAATGCATCAGGACTGTGTATACATGCACTTAATAATCAGACCATAGTCTAATTTCTGATTAAATGGTCATTTAAACAGCATAATATGATCTAGAAAACTCAGAACAAGAGCCGGATGTTATTTCAGTAATCAAATTACCCAGAGCATGTATTCTAGAATGACTAACCCAGCACGGTTGCTAGGTCCCACTGCTCGGCAGCCGATGTCATCACGTGTGTTAGAGCAGATCAAACTCTGAGACTCTTAACACTCCACTTTCTCTTAACAGCCAGTCAGAATATGATATCGTGGCTGAGCACAAAGATGGGAGCAGATCCGGCAGTTTCCCGGCTCAATTCACAGTAGATGACCTGCAGGAACCTGATGTCGCAAAGCTGCCATCATACCCGGGAAGGGCGGAGAGATCCAGCACTCCTAAACCCACGCCAGCGCTCACCTGTGATTACGATATACGAGTGAGTGAACGGATGAATGCGTTTAAATTTAGCGTGAATACAAACCCCCCTGACAGCTTTGATGACTTCCTCGTGATGCTCCTTTGAAGCCTGGGTCGAGCAGAGACATGGAGAACGAAGCGGCTCGGCTCAGGAGGACGCTCAGCTCTGTCCGGCAGGAGAACTCATCTCTGGTTGTGGAGAACAGGCAGCTCGTAAGCGATCTGGAGGCCACACAGCTCGAGCTGGCCAGCTCCAAGTCCAAGGTACAACCCAAGCCTGGTCCAGTTATTGTTAGGTTAAACTAAGGCAAATGTTTGGGCAACCATGATCTGATGATAACAAACTCTGCAGGTTACAAATGTAAAAATGAACGATAAGAAAACATTCAGGATTTAACAGACGGTACGCTTTTCGTTCGTACACACGACTGCTGAGTCAATGAACGAGTTGGAAAAACACAAACGTAAAGGATAAATGCAGAAACGCAAAATGAGGGGATATTTCAAAATGAATGTGAAGAGGATCCACAAGAACTGCTGGATAATCTGATTCTGTCCATGCCCCATCACTGTCAGTGTGTTTTCACTTTTGGGTGACCATACACCCTACTGAACACAATGTGAGGACACACTCATCCAGTTAGACATGCTTCTGTTGACTTCACCCCCATGATTATATCACTTACTACTCAATCATCATAACGGAGTTTGCATCTGATTTGTGTCATCAATCAACGTTCTTTGACTTTTCATTTGCTTTTCTGATAATGTTGAATAAAATAAAAGCAAATGCTTATTTTTAATCGCCTCATATTCATCTTGAAAGATCCCCTCATCTTTGTGAGCAGCATAACCGTGTTCTTTGCCGTTGGAATAAATCAGCTATGAAAAACAAGGAAGAATTGGCAGGAAGAATTGAACAATAAGACTAATAACAAGCTGAATTAGATCAAACCATTTACACAAGAAACAAACTACCACTTGACTACATCAGAGAGCATACACAAGGTTCCACATCGGACACATAAAACTGACCCCAGAAATATGAGAAACAAGATAAGAATGTAAGCGATGCAATGCCACCTTGTCAGTAAAGCACTTTGATCATACGCCACTAAACCTTTTGACTCATTATTGACACATTATCTAACAACGGTAAATAAATCAAAGTACAGCAACAATATAGCCACTAAAGTGCTAAGTTGACAAACAAACCTGTCGGGCAAGACGGGCAGTGGCCAAAATAACGAGGGCTAACTTTTTATTTCGGCTTTAGCGATATACAAATTTCCCCCCCTCATCTTAGCTTTTTACAAAAAAGCTTTTTTTTAAAGAATTATGGACATTTTCTTTTTGGTGGATAGAAAGCTCACTTTATTCCCAACCCCAGCGAGACTCCCCAGTTATTTACCATTTTTACAATTTACAGTTTCTATATATATTTTTACAACGGAGCACTATCTCAAAGCAACTTTTCAATATTAAATTATCTTCTAATAGCTATGTCCAAGCACAAACTGAGCAAACCTAGGGTGACAATGGCAAGGAAAAACTCTCTAAACATTATAAGAAAGAAACTTTAAGAGGACCAAGACTCAAAAAGGGACCCGACCTGCTTGGGTGGCTTAGATGTTAAATTTATATATATGTATATACATTTTTTTATAATTTATCTGGTAAAAACATTTTACAGTAATATTTCAAAAAACATAAACGAAATACATGATAACAGATAAAAACTATTGAATAAAATAGTGGAATAAAATGCACATGAACATTATTTCATCTAATACACAGTCGATCTTGAATCCTGAAATAAGTTGTTTTTATGTAAAAGCATTTAAACACCAAACTTACCAGTCCAAACTTCCACTCCTTTACCTAAATGGCCCATAATTACCTTGATGTATTATTGCAGGTTTCTTTGCATGCCACCATGAGACGTCATCTATAGACATTGACATTTACTGATGAATATGTGGCACTTTCTTCTGTATGCCCAGAAGGGGTAGGTCGCTATGGGCCAGCCCCTTCCATATCTCATCAGAGTGGGGCTAACGAGCAGTTTTGATTGGTTAGCATAGCCTAGTTAGTCAGATGTGTCCTGTAATAAGAGAACTCCGGTTTTTAGTTTTCTCATTTTACTTTATTCATGAAAGGAATATTTTAATAATATTTAACATACACCTTTTTGGCACCCTTGCCTTAGCTGCATGTGCTAGGCTCATCTATAGGAGCAAAGACCTCCAGCATGTCCATGATGACAGAGCAGGTACTGGACTTGGAGTCTCAGTTGGAAGCTCACGCCAAAGCTCTAAGGTAACTACTGTTCTTCCTCCACTAAAATCGCTCGCTCTGAACGGACTCGGATATCAAACTTTTTTTTTTTTTGTAGGGAATCTGAGCTGAAACGTGCCGCCGGTGAGCAGGCTGCACTGCTGACTAACAGACTGGTGGAGAAACTCAAAGAGGAGATGGATGCAGTGAAATCTGAGCTGGCTGATAGAACTCGACAATGGAAGCGGTAATAAAGTCAATAGAGTTTAAGGATTTATATAAGCAGCACTGGGTTATGGATGGTTCACTAAACTTTGAGTAAGTGGGTTATATTAGTGATGAATTGGTAAATTAAGCATTTTCAACACAGTATGGCTGTGCAGCTAAAGTGGTTTCCAGCTGTTAGGCCCTTCCTACATGGTCAGTAAAGTGCCACAGTTATGATAGGTCAGCGCTATGTTGTTAAAAGTCATTACTCTGTGGCTGCTATGGTTTGCCAGGTGGTTTCTTTGGTGTTAGTGTGGTATTGGTAGGTGGTTGCTATGGTGTTGCTATGTGGTGGGTGTGGTTTCCCAGGCGCTTGCTTTGGAACTGCTGTAGTGTTGCTATCGTGTCTCAGGTAGTTGCTATGACATCCTATGTAGTTGCTATGTGTTGCTATAGCATGGTATGTGGTTGCTTGGTAGTCACTACACAGTTGCTATGGAATATCAAATGGTTGCTATAGTGTCAGGTGATTATAATGTGGTCGCTCTTTAGCCAATGTGGTTGGTGGGGTGTTGCTATGGTGTTATTACGTTATGTAAGCGGTTGCTATGGTCTTGGTAGGTGGTTGCTCTGATGTCCCAGGTAGTTGCTTTGGTATTGCTAGGTGGTTTCTATGGTGTTGCTAGAAGGTTGCTATGCAGTTGCTATGGCATATTTGATGGTGCAGTTGCTGTGGTAGCCTGTATGATTGGTGAGGTGTTACTAGTGTATTTATTTCATTACGATATGAGAATGGTGGCAAAACATTTGCACCCCATTCGTTCTTATGATTGTTAATGTTAATGTAAAAATGCTTTCTCTGAAAGGACGGAGCAGCAGAGGAACCAGGCTCTTCATAATGCAGAGAAACTTACAGAGGCCTTCAGAGACTACAAAGAGGATGTGGCTGAGAAACTGAAGAAGGTTAATGCCTCAACCTGTCTAAAATGTAACTGCATGTTTTGAGTGCTTCTGTCGTTGATCTTCTTACTCTGGAACACGATCATCTCTTGGATTCAGGTGATGGAGAACGAGGCTAAGCTGAAGGCCACTCTGATCGAGTGTGATAGGGAGAGAGAGGAGCTGGAGACCCGATGTACAGAGCTGGAGACAGAGACAGGCAGGATGGGTCAGAACCTCAGGTAAGAAACTTTCCAAAATGTCAAAATGTGGATGACCTATTAATACATGGATAAATCACTTACATCTTCACCTCTGTAGAGAGCTGAAAGAGACACGGGAACGCTCTGAGGCCCTCTTAGCCGAGCGTCTGGAGCTGCAGGGCCGGGTGCAGCAGGTCTCTGAGCAGCTGAAGCAGAAGGAGTTGCAGCTGAATGATGTATCAAGTCTGAGGAGGGAGACCGAAGACCTGCGTCTCCTCACAGCCTGTCAGGAGCAGAGGCTGAACCAGGCTCACAGGGAGCTGGAGCAGAGCCGAGCAGAGCTGACCAGCCTGGAGAGCATAGTGGACATGCTACATTTAAGAGAGGTGAGAATCGCAAGTCTGAAATCAAGCCACAGTTTGTATTTTTGTGTATGTAAGTTTGTATCTGACTGGTTTTCAGAATCGCGAAGGAGCGCTGTGCGCCGGTCCTTGCCTCTTGCCCCCGCTGGTCTTCACTCCAGCTCAAGACTCTCTTCAACTCAAGACGGGTAACTGTTTCTGTTTAACCCCAACACTTAACAACCTGGAGTCAAATCTATATTTAGAGGCACTAAATGTACAGCTATGTAACACAAGCTAAAAGTAGATCAAGAGAACGTTCTTTTATTATACTTGGCTGTTTGCGTATTAAAAGACCTTTAGAGTATGGAAACAAAGGATGCGATTTTTAACGTAGTGGAACCTTCACACCAAGTGCGCTATGGTTTTGGTCTCAACACTCAAACTTCCTGCCTGCTTTTGCTGACTTTAAGTACAGTAGTACAGTAAAGGTTTATGAGACACCCCTTTGTTGTTTTGCAATAAAAATTGCAATTCATGTGGCTTAAAATTAAGTCTGAATATCTGTCCACTGTAGTGGACACCATGCATGAAAGGGTTAATTTCCCTTCTCTTAATCTGCTGGAGAATTCCACGTAGCCTTCTTATATTGTCAACTTTAAGAAACAAAAACATGATTAGTTCAGGATTAGTGCTCGTTTGTGTTTTATGTGATCAGGCAGAGACTAAAATGTTCTTAGATAAACAGTAAAACAGTTCTATCTAGTCACTCGGAGCTTTATCAGCATTATTTTCCAACCTTTTAGCTCTATTCCATCACAGATTTTATTTAATATCCATGTTTTGATAATCAGACTGTTGCTCATCCTATAAGCTATTGAGCTCTGGTACTAGCAGGATGAACTTTTCAGCCCAGAAACCGAACTCTGATTGCTCATCCTGATTGTAGAATTGTAGATTGTAGAAATTCCACATCATCACAGTCTGTCAGTTTTGGACCCTGTGTGAGGAACTCTGTTAATATTTGTGTGTGGGGCTACGAAGATGCGAAAACCTTGAATTTTAAGCAGCGAGGATGGTTTTTTTAAATCAAAATGGTGACTTTTATTTGAAAAACCAAAAGACACAAAATATTTGCTTTAGGATACTGAGTTTAAGGCTAGGGTTATGTATAGGTGTAGCATTAATTAACCGCAGTGGTCCTTCGTTGTCATTCAGGCCAATGGAAAGTCCTCACAAGGATAGCGTAACAAATGTGTGTGTGTGTGTGTGTGTGTGTGTGTGTGTGTGTGTGTGTGTGTGTGTGTGTGTGTGTGTGTGTCTCCATTGTCCTTTAACTGTTCTCTGGAGGTTCAATTCGTTTTGTGTTGCCTTATCACCCCTCCATACACATCCCTTGTTTTAGACATATTAGCCCAACTTTTCGCTCCTTCTTCTATTTATCAGCTGATTTCCAATGATTCTCTCTTAGGCGAGCGATATCAGAAGCTACTGGCAGCGCTGCAGAGCGTGGAGAAGGAAAAAGCGAGGCAGGCGAGTGCTGCTCAGAGCCTACAGGAGAGACTGAGTAAAGCACAAGGGGAGATCTCATCCCTCCAATCCTCAATCGCCCAGAGAGCCTCTCACTACCAGCATCTCCACAACCAGCTCCTGGATAAAGCTGCTCGTGCTACCACGCTGGAGAAGGAGGTGCAGTGTGCCGCTGTTTATTCTGTTTAAAGTGTTTAATACTTACACGTCGTTATCAGGGGTGTAAAGATGCACTCTGGCCATGATACGAATAATGATAGCGAGTTTACCGATACCACATTTGAATTATTTAGGGAACCAATACTTTGGAATTTTGGGTAACGGAAGAGTGAAAAGATTGGAATCATTCAATCTCTAATTCCAGTTTAAACACCCAGATGATCTACTTGGACGCTTTGGTCCTGACATCAGTTCCATTAAAGGGCTCATTCCTGGGGTGCTGATATTGAGGTGATGTGGTGTTTAGGTCTAACCTGTGGCCTCTGATGATTTGCCTCTGTGCAGCTGAAGAAGAAGAACTCGCATCTTATTGTGCTGGAGAAACAGCTGCAGGAGAAAAGTTCTGCTTACTCACAGGCTGCCATCAAAAGCAGTCAGCTCGAGCAGGAACTGATGGTAACACACACATGATGTTAGGTTGATCTTAAAACTTTAACCGTTTTAAAATCTGCCCGTTTGTTTTCTTTTTAAGCAAAACCTTTCTCCATTTGAAAAAAGATATCAAATCCACCACTCCTTTTTTTTATCTAACAAGAGAATTAGTTGCTTTTGGGAAATTAGTGGTAATGGCCAGAAGAGCAGCAGAATGGTAATACTGTACATCACAGTAATATTTAATACTGATTATGGGAGGAATGTATTACAACACACAGTGCAGCGCATCCTGCTGAGTGTGGAGCTTGGATCAATGAAGAAAGATGGGCCGTGGTTCACGAGTCCTGATTTCTGTGCACTAGTTACCTGGAGAACCAGGATGCACTGTGGGTAAACTACAAACCAGTGGAGGGAGGGATTGGTCTGGGTGATGATCTGCTGGAAAGTCCGGAAGTTCATAAGAATGTTCTAAATGCATTTCTTGAAAAAAACAAAAACACTTATGTTCATAAATTCTTCTTCGTTTTCTTTTGTAGGCTTTGTTACATTCCACTGCTTGCAGTGAGAGGATTTGCTTTGATAATATTTTGTGGATTTTTCATTTTCTTTAAAACCAAACAAAACTTTAATCTAAAACACAGATAAAAGCAACAGCTTTGAAATAGATTTTCCTTATGTAGACAATTTCTTTAGTATTTTAAGGACGACTCATCATTATCATTTAAGGCTTTAATTTTTTTTAGTTTGTCTGCTTTATGTCTAGTAAATAAACTGTTTTAAGGTTTACATTTCAATGCTAAACTCAACTGTCACCTGGGACACAATAGCAACCACCTACCACCACCATAGCAACCACCTGTTATGTCATGCAACACCACAGAAACCCCAGGAGAACTCCATAGCATCTATCTGGGACACCATAGCAACACCATATAAACCACCTGACACACCATAGCAATGCTGTATTAACCCACTGGGACACCATAGCAACACCATATAAACCACCTGACACACCATAGCAAACAACTGGCAAACCATAGCAACGCTGTAACAAACACCTGAGATTCCATAATGACACCGTAGCAACCACCTGGCAAACCATAGCTCTAAGTAATGACCTAGCAACAGCAGTAACCCTGTTACTACCAAGACCTTATTGATAATGTAGTAAAAGCCTGGAATCCACTTTTTCTATGCAACTATATGGTCTTCTTTAGAAAATGCACTTTTCTAGATAATGGTGTTATTAATTCAGCTCCTCTTTATGGTTTGAAGGAGAAAGACAGCAGTATTCATCACTATCAATCTGTCCTAAAGAAGAAGCAGCGAGAACACCAGCAGGCCATGGAGGCTTCCAAAATCACAGAGACAAATAAATGCAAGGGTCTGGAGGATGCCATCGAGATGGTCAGTGTCTTTAGCTTTTATTTATGTTTAGGTTCTGTCTCACTGATTAATCCTCACCCGGATTGTGTTTTTAGCTGCAGTTATCTCTGGCTCAGGGTCAGGCTGAAGCAGCAGAGCTCAAGCACACTATATCTAATCTACAATCAGAGAAACAGGAAGCTCATCATCAGGTGTCTGTACTGCAGGAATCTGCTGCTCAGCTCACACAGGTCAGAGTTAGAAATCCATCAAAGGTCAGCTGTTTTTTAACTTTGGTTAAATAGAACTGTCTGATTTGTCAAACAGGAGATTGAGCTGAGAGCCAAAAGTAGTGAAGCAGCAGTGCGTCGTTTTGAAGAGCAAGCCTTCGAGTCTGCTTCGAAAGTAAGTGTGTGAGCTGTTAAGCAGATATCACACTGAAGTCGTCCGTAGATCTGTAACAGGCTGTACCAGAGCCTTTGAAAAACATGAGACTGAATGAGTCTGCTGATGAGAAAATGGAGCGGCATATGATGAAATGAATATGCAGTATGGTGCAAAAGTCTTAGACCACCCTTAGATTTGATATACCATTGTTTTAGGGCTTTCCTTAATGAACATATCAAATATTTTCACAATCCCGTTAGTAGAACTCAATCAGAATATTTTGGAAATTAAAAAAAAAGAACAGTTTCTGTAGGCTATAGTGGTAAATATTTAGTGTGACCTCCCCGTTACACTTCTACAGTCTGAAGGAGATTAATCAGGAATAGACGTTTTGAAAGGAACCACCAAGAAACCACCTTTTTCTGAAGGACAACAGGATGAAAATGCTAAGCTCACAAAGATTGGAATTAAGAGTGGAAAAGAAAATTACGGGGTGACGAATATAATAATGTCGTCATCAACAGTATGTTATTATACCAGTGCTAAAACAATAAATCTAATGGTGACCTATGACTTTTGGACAGTACTATATTTATACATTTTAAAATAATGTTTGGTCAGATGAATGGAATTACAGCCTTATTTGGGAATAAGTAGCAGGATTACATGAATCTAATTGTCCTTTTGACTGATCCTAAAAATATTATACATTTTAAATCAACCTTTTGCACTACAAATTCCCCCCTCTTTAGTGATAGTTACATTAAAGGTAAACTTTGTTGCCTGGTGTTATTAGATAGCCAAACTGATACTGCTTATGACAAGTTAGAATCCAGATAATTCTGAATCTATCCGGTACTACAACCCAACATCAGAAACCAACGGCACAGTATGAAAAATGTAGATTAAAGAAAAGAATTCTTACATTTCCTGTAACTTTTAATTCATTTTTAAGCTTCATTGAATTTGTTTATAAATATCCATTCCTGCATGTCAGGTCTTTCACATAAAAAAGTGGGGATGGAGGCAATTAAGGGCTAGTAATGAAAAAACCCTAAATGTTGTGAAGTCAGCAGGTGATTCTAATGATTAATACAAAAGCAGCATCCACAAATGTGTGTAAGGAGCAAAGATTATCAGAGGATGTCCAGTTTGTCAACTAATGTGTGAGAACTTCAAATAAAAGAAGTCAATGCGTGGAACAATACTTTTCTTTTTTTTTCCATACCGTTCCAACTCTTTCTGATTTGTGGCTCTAAATCCCAGGTGAAAATAAATGACAATTTCTCATCACACACTAAATGCCAGATACTGGTGGCATGTTGATGCGAGGTTTCAAAGCAGGCTGAGGTTATTGTGGAGGACTATAGAATGGGTCTCTGTGCAGGTGAAGTTGTTTGAGGACGAGCTGTACTGCTGTAAGGAGGAGCTGAACGACTGCCTGCAGCAGATTGAGAAGGCCAAGCATCAGTACGAGAAACAGCTGGAGCTCAAAAACTCTGAGGTACAGAAACCATGCTGAATGTAAACTTTAAGAGCTCTCCGTAAGCTCCGGGATGTATTAATAGGCGGTACTCGTAGTTAACATGTTGAATGTGGTGGGCCTGGGTCTGGCGTCACAAAAGTGTCTTAAGAAAAAAAAATTGACTGTTTGAGAAAAATAAATTGAAAAAAAAAATTGAATGTTTTTTTTCTCAACTTCATTCTTACAAGTACATGTGAGATTGCTATTCTTCAAATAACTTTTTATGATTTTTTTCATCTAGCTTTTTTTATGAACGAGGGAAATTCTTAAGAGTTAGAGTCTTAAATGGTTTGTTAGCCTCACGCTAAAAATGTTAAACTCTGGTTTAAAGAAATGGTTTGTTGTTGATTAAACCAAATAACAGTAAATGCAAATTCAGAATATTGTATATTGTAAAATGCAACTTGTAAACTTGTAACATGTAAAAACAAAATAAGAAAAATTGATTAGAGCAATTACTTCTTTTCTTAAGAAAAGCCTAGGGAATTGCTTTCCTTAAAAAGGATTCTTAAAATCTGATACTTTCTGATATTAGTCTTTCTTAATTTGTCAGAAGTTTAAGTAAAAACTAGTGTCAAAAATGTGAAATGTTTGATGGTTCAGGCTTTGCAGGGTTAAGGAATTAATTAAGTTTTACCTTTGTTTGGTTTTTGTTTTGTAATTTAGTGTTTCGTTTAAGGATATTGTCATAAACGTTTTGGTGTCTGTCTGAAGAACCTTAAGATTTCTTTAAAGAAAACTTTAGTTCAAACTAATACTATCGTGTGTGCCTGTGTGTGCCTGTGTGTGTCTGTGTGTGTCTGTGTGTGTCTGTGTGTGTCTGTGTGTGTCTGTGTGTGTCTGTGTGTGTGTCTGTG